>WHYT01017880.1:411523-428477 GCA_009806455.1 Tetrax tetrax
TTTTTTACAATGAGGGTGGTGGAACACTGGAACAGGTTGCCCAGAGAGGTGGTGGATGCCCCATCCCTGGAAACATTCAAGGCCAGGCTGGATGAGGCTCTGAGCAACCTGATCTAGTTGGGGATGTCCCTGCTCCTTGCAGGGGGGTTGGACTAGATGACCTTTGAAGGTCCCTTCCAACTCTAACCATTCTATGATTCTATAAAAAACTTTCTGGTTTATTTACTTTGTCTAAAAAAAAGTGATGTGGTCCAGACAAAGCATCTGCACTAGACAAGGACAAACAGTGAGACGAAGCAAAAGCGATAACCAAGGACATTCTGTCTATTATGATATTATACTGAACTGTCAGGAAAAATTAAATCAAAAGGTTGTCTAATCTCAGAGGAGAATCAAACAGAACTTTAGCTAACATATCTGCTATTCTGCTTTATTTTTACTTCTAATCAGCTCCCTTTTTTTTCTGTGCTCTCAGTTTTCAATGTTATTCAGGACTGACAAATGGACGAACATGACACAGACACCATTTCAAAGGATGCAAGGCAGGCTAAAATCTGTTCAGAAGGGGATATTAGGCACCATAGTTTGCTCAGCATTGGTTTTACTGCCACATTAGGTAGAGAAGATATATATATATCATAACTAAACTATTGTCACAGTACAAATATTAGTGAGGGAATGTTCCAGTACAAAATGCCAGTGTGAATTTTTAAAAGCTGCATTAATCTAGTAAAAAATACAAAATGTTCTTTGGATGTTTCAATAAAATATACGTACTAGACATAAACAAGTGCTATCTATCATTGGTTTAGATCTTCAGAAAGTCAAAATTCGAGAAAGACTAAATGTCTACCTAGAAAGTGATCTACAGTGAAGCTTTTGTAGTTGAATACTGTCAGCAAAGGTGCCCCCTTCAAAGTCAGGAAATTTTTAAATGTCTGTCTCAGGATGGAAGAGATAGTATTTCAAAGTATACATGGCTACTTTCTGAGTTTTATATGACCCTTCTGTGTCTTAAATAACATTGCTATAGCTTCCTAGTGGAACTATCCTCATTCTGTATTCTCAGTAATGTTGCAGTATTATTATGTACTTTGCTGATGTCCGATTGCAAACGACCATTGCTAATCGGCTTACTCCAGCTTCCATGTATAACTTTTAAAGAGCTTATGAAGGTAACCCATTGAGATTAAGGAGGGATAAGGCCCGTTGTTTTCAGGTACCTGACAGGGAGATGGAAATGAACCCACCTTCCCATACAGTGAAGCCAAAAGTAGAGCAGCTTTGTATCGGTAATTCTCATTTATCTTTAGTGTGTCAGATTCAGTGCTTTATCATCAAACTCACTGCCTTATCACTGCCTAGTCTTGTATCAGGAATATACAAAGAATTGAGTTGCAAGAGGTTCAGAGGTTGAATATTTGGTTCTATATGTAGCAGTATATTTTTTTTCCATAGTGATTTGAGATTATTTTTTCTAGGATTTAAAGAAAACTATTGTCATAGTAATAAATATTTAGAAAACAAATGTGAAATTAAAGAGAAAAATCATGTTTTCCTTTAGACACAGTATTAAAGTACTGAAGGTGAGTGAGGAGAAAAAAAAAAAACAACAAACCGAACACCTATTCTAAAAAGCAGAGTTTCCACACTGATTATACAAATTCTTTAAAAGAAAAAGTGATTAGTAAAATATTTCAGAAAGCATGTTTAATTCTTTCCACTCAGTGTAAACTCTTTTGCATTAGAGTGCAAGAAAAGAGCACTGAGATCATATTTCACTGCATAATCATAGAACTACTTTTTTCGGGTTATTATTCAGAAAAGACAAAAACTTACGTCAAATTTGAAAAGAAAGGTAATATTAAAAAAATTATACTGAAATGACACTCATGCTACAGCTTAGGACACATACACATTTCTGAAAACAAACAAATTTCACAGTTCTGTTATCTTATTCCCAATTGTGCATTTTTTTTTTTCTGCAAAGGGATAGTATTTAAGAAGCTAGTATGTTTACTGCGTTTACCTGCATTTCCTTGATGGCAAGATATTTTGCAAGAAAAATATTTTAAATATGTAACTATAAAAATATGCTTAGGATTTAATATGACATTGCTGGGCTTTGACGATGTAAATATACATAATTGTGTAGATATCCATCTTCAATATAATTAAGAGGAACTATTGTTTCTCTGAAATTTTAAATTGGAGTATTTGGAGATTAAAAAAAGGACTATTTTGTACAGCATGAACACTTTAATTTTTCTGAGCATTTTAAAGTTTTCAGCAGAAATAAAAACACCTCCCCCCCTCCCCTGCCCCCGGCCCAGTCTTTTAGTGGCATTGACACTCCGTATTTTTCTGTATTTCAGGCTTATATACACATATCAGGCTAACTGAAGTGCTAGTCATGTCAGCATAAAGCTCAGAGCAAACCCACTTACCTTGTTTTTTTGAGTGTCCTTCCTCTGTCTAACCAATCAACAGCAGAGTAAAACATTTTTTTTTCTTCCAACCCATGAGGTGTATGCATGCATCAAAGAAGGTTACTCCTGTCTTTCCTATCCTTTTAAATTTGAGGTGCAAACAGTGACATTCAGGTGCTCTGAAATAACAGAAATTTGGTTTTGGAAAGCCAAAGCCACTATAATCAGAGGTGTTTTGAAAAAGTAGTTTTTAAAAAGAGGTAAGAGTAATATAAAGATTTTCCTTTCTAGCGTATACACACACACACACATGTACATATATAGTATAATGTCCGCTGAATGTGCCCATCTATTTATTCACCTTGTAGTACTGATGGTGCAAACTTTCACAGTTTAACATCTTTGCTGCAACAAATGTAATACCTGTATCATCTATCATATCTGTGACATGTCACTGCTGTTTTCTGTATTAAAAAAAAAAAAGAAAAAACTGTGTTTTCTTTACATAAGCAAGTACATTAGACTAACAAAGTTAAACTTTTTGAAGAGGACTTAAGGAAACATAGACAGCAAGAATGAGGTTTTAATTTCTGAGTATCTCCAACTCATCCCTGCATGTTGATTAAACCTAAGGAGACAATAAAACATGGCTCCATGAAAGTAATGTTTTGATGTCTGATTGTTTCTAAGATATCATGAAAGGAAGATTATTTTTTCTCTGTAGATTTTTTTTTCTTGTTATGTAAATAATTGCCTTACTCTTTATCTGATCAAATCCAATTATCTCAGATCCTCCAATGCCCAAGAGCTTTTTTGCTTTTTATTTTTGAATATTTCTCTGTATTAAAACATTAGAATTCTTCGGCAAATGTCGCCTGTTTTCTACTTTAAAAAAGTCTTGAAGTTCCACTGCTGAACTAAAATCTTTAATACAAACCTTTTGAATCTAAATGTGCTTTATTTCAGGTAGCTAAAGGAACTGTAGGTCAGAGATTTCAGTTCTCCTTTTTCTGTCTCTTGATATTTTCTTCCTTGGTGTAACTGGAATTGTAGCTCCCACTGAGAAGTCTAACCAATAAAGAGAAGCACGGGTATCCAAATTTAATTTCCAAGAGTCACGGCATTTTTTTTTTAATGTGTTATTTTTAAAGAACTACCTGGAAAGTTTTTTATTTTAAGTTTTGGGTTTTTTCCCCTTCACTAACCCCCCCCCCCAAAAAAAACTAACAACAAAAAAATAAAATAAAAAAAAACCCTCATCAGCTGTTCAGCTGTATCCTGCTGATGGTGTCTTGAATTGCGGGCAAGACCTCAGCACTGCCCTGTAGCTATGTGAGATGAAGGTAACTGCTATGGGAGCACCTAGGAAATAAGTGAAAATGTACATTTCACACTAAATATATGAGGCTTGGCAGATTCTATAACTATTCAGGCTAAAATTTTTCATGCTGGCTAGTCACCTCAGGAGGACAACTTGAAAAAAATCCTCCAAAATGGTTCAGCTGTTTCCAGCATCTAGGTTGGAGAAAAATGTGTTGTTTTTGAAAGCTAAATTGTAAGTGACCTTGAAATTTGGCAGAGGAGTGGCATTTGTGTCATGCATGTTTCTTTTGCTATCCTGTGACAATCCAAGCAAATTTAGCCAAGTTGAAAAAGCACATATGTTCAGTAGATACTTACCAGAAGTTTACTACTAATACCTCTAAAAAAAGTCACGAAGCATGTTTTGGACTCTTACAATTCCCAGTACTGTCCAGATGATGAGATGCTATGGTGAAATATGACAGAAATACTGTCATACAGGTCAGAATTGCAAGGGTGAGACTAATCGCACCTTACGTGATCTGCTTTGAGCAAAGGCTGGCCAGGAACTCAAATGAGAGCAAGGGAATTGGTCTCTCTCTTATTTTCTTTTTCCCTGTCACAGTCCCTTTTCTCCTCTCCCTCTACGACGTGGCTGAGAAAGCCTGCTAGCTCAGGTACATGGTGTCTAAGCAGCCAGGGAGATACATTGGTAATAGGAGTTTGGGCAGGGTTTGGCTGGATAAGGAGCAAGCAAGAGGGCAGATGGGGAAAGAGGCAGCAAGTGAACTGAATTAAATGAAATGAGGAATTATGAGACTCAGAAGTACAGAGTTGCAGAGCAGGTGGAAAGCAAAGAGGGCATATAAAACAGGTTACTTTAAATAACATGAAATAGTGATAGCTGACATAAGAAGCTGCAGTCCAATGACATTTTTTTCTTGGGAAACTGGTTGCCTTTGGTATGGCGTTTCCTCAAGATCACTCCTGGTTTTGCTGTAAAGCTAAACTATATAGCTAGAATTTTCCATTTCCCTTAAGCAGAATATTGGCTTCTCTGAAGAAACGATGCATTTCAATCCCTTTTGGTCTGTCAGTATTTGAGGAGTTATTAACTTGGTTTCTTTTTTCTCTGCTTTTTTTGAAATCTGACATGGATTTGTCCCACATCTCCCAGAGGCTTCCGTGCGCAATTAGCCATTGGATTCACCAAGTAATTACTTCATTTTTCATGTAAAATGTGCTTGATTTATTGTATACTTGGAAGGGGATGGCAGAGATAGGTCAACAACAGTAAGAGGAGATTAACAGAGAGATTCTCTTCTGCTGTGGTAGCAATCAATCCCGGGGGAAGCTGACTGCGTGGGAGTAGTGCCACTCAAGCTTTGGCAGTGACACACCATTTGACTTTGCCACTCCTCTGTGGAATTAATGTGAGCGACTGCCAGGCAGATTTTAAGCCTTACCTAGCTATAGGAGCCAGCAGATTGTGGAAATAATGCAGGTGTTTAAAGAATGTGCTTGGAAAAAAAGCAGATACTTTTTTCTCAATGGGAGTTGTGAGCTGATAGAAGCTATCTGCCAGGCAGAGTAGTTAGAGTGTACTGGGGGAAAAACGTAGACTGTCATATCTCTTCAGACAGGTAGTATTTGCACTCACTGTTCTGGGTTAGTGGCTTTTTAAATAGTGGTTTCAAAATAGTTGTGCTAGAAAAATGATATAGAATAATGAGACTTATTTTTTTTCCTGAAAAGTAAAAAGCACGGATAGCAAGAAGAGTGAGCTGCTGAAGATAGATATGTGGTAGATTAAATTCTGATAAATCATATATTTAAAATAATTACACAATAAATTCTCCAAAAATTTCAGTTGTTATGGAACACTCCATATTTACTGTGATTTTATATCAAATGTATCTGTGTTGATAATTATTATTCTTTTCTCTTTGTCATTAGTTGTTTTATTTTAAAATCCTTCTAAGATCCAGATTTTTAAAATTTAATTTTGGAGATTAAAGGAGGGCTATAAGGAGAACTAAATGTCACTTTTGAGGATGAAAGTATTTAACCATAGGCACAATTTACCAACAAGGATAGTATATTGACCACTACTTAAAATCTGTCAAAGATTATTGTATTTTTTTTAAATTAAAAATATTAAATACTTCTAAGTATGAAAAAGATTGGTAGGAGAAACTCTACTGCTTTTGTATATGAGAACAAATAAGTGACTCAAATAGTACTATTTTGCTTTAAAATAAATGTATTTAGATTGTCCTTATCTGCTAAGCTTGTGCTGTTATGTCTGTCTCTCAGTATTCCCTGTATGAGAAACTAGTCAGAAATATTAGATTATGATGGTGAATGCTTATGAGCTTTCTGAAGATAATGAAGATAATTTGTTACATTATTTTATTTTGTCCTACTTTGGAACGTACTTAATTTTTTACTTTAATTCTATCAACCTTATAATTCTAATCAATGTCAGTGTATAAAGATGTTATTACACTGAGAAGGATTTTTGCTATTACATGATATTTGTGATGTATGAAAAGCTCAGTGTGTACATTTAAACTCAACATTCCACAAAAGCTCAATGTAAGAATTAAGAAATGAAAAATATATATGTACCAATTGTAAAGTTGCAGTAGGATAATATGATGTTAAAACAGAGAACAGTTCAACACACTTCCAGTGTTTAAGTACAGTTTATACGTCAGAAACAAAAGGCAACGTACTGTCTGGAGGACCATCCCCTCCTCCCCTCTCTTAGAACTAACTAGTAACCGGAGTGTTTTTCTTCCATTTGTATAAGTAAAGAGGATGACCAACTAAATCTTTCACTAATATAAACTTACAGTACTCTGGAAGTGATTATAACTTGTATAGGATTCATGGAATTATACAACAAAACTTTTAAGTTATCATACAGTTTTCTGAAAGTTTCCCAATACCATGAAGCAATTTTGTCTGAAAAGCTTTGTTGAGGATTAGTGGGTGTCAGTGCTGGTGTGCAGACGTGCAGCAGTCTTGTCTTGGACTGAGTAAATCCTATACGTATCTAAAGTCAAATAGGTCTATCTGGCATTTTCAGTGCATAAGTTTATTTTCTTTAGTAATGTTGTACAGTATTTTTTTCATTTAAGGGTTTTGTTTTTATAATTGTCTCTGTGTATATGATTTTATTTCCAATAAATCACAAAGTTAAAGCTCCTTTGTTCTTCCTTTTTTTCTAACTCCAAACGTAAAAAAAAAGAAAAAAAAAGACTTAAAAAACCCTCCAAACCAGATTCATTAAATTTCTGTGACATAAAGCACATAAGATTCTAAGTGATGTCAGTTAGACTTTATAAGTATAATTTCTGATATGCTGATGGATTTTGAATGTCTGATTTATGTGCAGTAAATCCAGACAAGTGATTAAAGTGCAAATGTACCCTTTTCTTCTAATTTTGGAACTTTTCAATTTTTCATGTGCAGTAGAACAGGAAGACAAAAACTGAATTCCTGTATTAGCAGTGAAAAACAGTAAAGTGTCTTTCAAGTCTGAATTGTGAATCATGTGTGCAGAACAGTTTGCTTGGGTATTGCCATTGTAAGATTTGAAAAATATCTACCAGGAAAAAAAAAAACCCCAAAACTTGTCTCTAAAAGTAATTTTAAAAATCGGCACCGATCAATAGTTGAGACTATGAGGTATCAAGATTATAGTTACCATAGTTTTCCCATGTGATTATAATGGGCGCAATCTGTGGTATCTTTCTAGCAATGTTTAGTAAATATTGATTTTTTTTTTCCCATGCTTTGCGTTTCATTCAGGATATGTAAGATATGTGCTTAACTGATATGGGGAGATGAGAAAAAAAGGAAAAACTATTCCAAAATTCAGATTGTAGTGATTATTGTAGACTTAATCTTTTTTTTTTTTTTTGTCAGCTTTGCTGGAGGTGCTCTGTCTTCAAATCCACCCTTAACCTTAGCCAGAATGTCTTAAAATTCATGCCAATAGTTGGCTAGTCTTCTGAGTTTGCCCAGTTTGATCTGATAATACAGAAATAATCTAGATACCTACTCTCTATTTTATAACAAAAGACTGAATAGTGTTTTAACAGCTGATACAAAGTACTGATAGTAAATGTGTGTATCAGAGACAGTACTGGATATTTGTAATTAATCCACAGGTTTTCTGTTAGGCCAGGTTTGAACTATGTTTTTCTAAGGTTCTGTAAGCAATTCAATAGCTAGTAAGATAAAAGTAGCTTTAGCTACTTAGTGTTTTCTTGTAGCATTTTTCAGAAATCAGAAGCTAATCAAATTTATCCTGTCTCTAGGATAAAAAGATGTTCTCTTATCCATCAGGGAATTAAGAAACAAAGAAACAAAGAAAACCCAGCTAAGCAAAACCCACTCTCATTACTTTAGAGGGTAGTTGTCTTCCATATTTAATATTTCCTCAATGATGTTGTTTGGTTTTATTTCCCCTTTACTGTCACTGGACTTAAGTGTCATTTAGGAGTAAAGTGAGATACAGCGTATAGTTGTTTTCTATCCTTTGTGATCTTTGGTCAGCTTTCTGATGGCTATCCAGTATTCTTACTGCACATTGAGAGGCATGAAAGGACACTGAATGATGTTAATTGTGAAGGTGTAGCCATGTCAGAGTCCTGATCTTAATGGAGCTATATTCCTTCATGAGGAATGTAGTGGACCTACATTATTGCTACAGTACATGAAAATAGGGTAGCCAGCCAAATATTTTCTAATTCGTCTTTATTCCACCACCAATACAATGTTTGCTGTAGAATAATTGAAGACCTGAATCTAAGATTTCCCTTTTCTTTCTATTTTCTCACCTTGTCTTCTCTAGAACTGAATGACATTTTCTCAATTATTATTATGTTCAAAACTTCTGTTTCCATTATCATGGAAGTATTTGTGAATTTCAGATAGCATTTAATTATTACCTTGAGCTGAAAGGGCTGCCATGACTTTCTTTTTACACAAAGCTTCAGGAGCTAAACTTTTAAACAAGAAACAGAGAGCAAGATCCATTCTGTGTCTGAGGAGCTTTAAATTACTATTTTTCATTTTTCAGTACAGGTCCCTAAATATTAAGGTCTAAGGATTTTTTTTACTTGGATTTTACTCAGTACATCCCGCTGCATGCATTCTACTCAGTATAGGAAGTTATTGAAATACTTATAGGACTCGAGTGAAAATGTTGCTATTGCCTGATGATTAAAGCATCCATCCAGCAGACAAGCATGCAGCTTTCTGTTTCTCTTCCAGTTAATTTTTAATTGTTTATATAGAGTAGATTGACAAGACATCCCAAATATGTTTCTGGTGTATACTTTCGTGAAGAAGAAGAAAAAAGAGTCACATCCCTTGAGGCAAACAAATATGTCAAACCTGTGTTCTCATAAGAACTGGGCTGTTTCTAACCTTGTTCCTCTTTTGTCAGTTTTGAAAATGAGTTATTTACCCCTCAATTTACTCTGGTTTTCTTAAAGGTTTCCCATATAAGCATTTAATTTTACAAATATTTTAAGATTTTACATCAAAGAATATGAAATGTATTGCATGTTTCAGTAACACAGGCATTTATTGTTTTAGCCTAGATTATTTTTGTTTGTTTCTTTCTTTTGTTCTGTACATATTATATTCTGACTTTTCTCATCCTATGTAAAATATTAGCATATCTACGATTACAAGAATATCTAATGTCTTGATTTGCACTTTTTCAAGGTAAGAATTTTGTGAGATATTGTCAGCAGTGATTGCTCATATTCAGCATCTATTTAGAAGATTAATTTCTGTAATACTTTTTTTTTGCCTAGATTGCTTTTGATTTTCTAAATTTAGCTTTTTGCACCTTTTTCCTCATCTGATGTCGAATTGATTAGACACTAATGCCCTGGTATGTCCCTAGACTGTTTCAATCTGAGGAAAAGAGGTATGATAGTCACTTTTGAGCCCTCAGAGATTTCTAACTGAAATGAGTTAACACATGAAAAAGCTACTGAAGTATCCCTACTTTCTATCCACTCTGCTCAGTCATAAGAACTATTAACCTTTGATTAACCTTTCTGTTAACTATATATTTTCAAATTCCTTATAAAGTCCCATGAGAACTGAAGTCTAAATTTCAGCTTATGTCCACAAAGTGTTTAATTTCCAGGTAAGTAACCTGATATTCAACAATCAGACCACAAACTTTAGGAAAAAAAAAAAAAGTTCATGGGCCATGCTAACATACAGACATTCAGGATAGCTATGTGCAAAATATAACTAATTAAACCCATGGACATCGAAATTGAACTTTGCCTGCTTTGGATGAAGTGACATATACTTTATTTGGTCCTTACTGAAGGTGACATTGAAATTACATTTTGAAGGTGGTGTCCTACTCTGTTGGGATAACTACTAATCCAACCAATGCATTTAACCAGTTTATTTCAATTTCTGCATAAATTCCTCCTATAGTGTTTTATGAACAATATTTTCCTTCCTTACGCTCACCACATTTTTTTTTAATCCTTTCCTTTTGGCCGTCTTTTACCTTTAGTCTAGGACTATTCTGATACACTTTGAAAGGCTTTGCTCATCTTATTCTCCCCTCTTTTCCCTCCATTTATTCTTTCTCTGTTTTTTTTTTTTTTTTAAATCTGTCTCTCTAGCTGTTCCATAAAAATTCCTATTATGACTTATGCCTCATGTCTTCAAATAATATTTTCTGACACATTCTTCTCCTAATCTCTTCTTAGTTCACTTGTTTGCTCAGTCTTTCTGTCTCCTTTGCTTTGGCAGTGGCCCTGGTTCTGTTTTCTTTCTCTTGTATGTCTCATCTGTGCCTCCTCTGGGGACTTGTGGCTGATGTGCCTTTCAGAGCTGACCATTTGCAGACAGACATGATGAATGGGTCAGAGGGGTGGCAAGGAAGCAACGAGAACAGAAGGATAGCACTTGTTCTTGTGGAAACTACACCGGGACAGCTAGGTAGTTAGATAAGTAAGTGAATAAATGTGTCAAGATGTCAATCACAGTGTAAGAGAGAAACAGACCATGTTTCTGAAAACTCTTTCCAATGCTGGAACCAATCTTGTAAAATGGTATATTCTTGACTCACTTAGATAGCCAATCATCCAAAGCAAATAAGCATCAATAGGTAATGAAATACAAAATGAAAAGTATAATCTGTGTGAGAATGGCATATTTGGTTCTAAAGGAAATTAATAACCATTGTACAACATCGTTTCTTATTAAATTCTGAAGCTCAGTTACAGACAATTCAACCCCTTTTTCATTTTGCATTACTTTCCATTATTTGAATATAAAACAATAATTTCTCTAACATGGTGGTGATAAAATAATGTGAACATGAGATTTTCAAAAATGAGAACTTATGATTGTCTCCGTATTTATGACTTGTATTTTCTTGTTTACATCACTAAATAGTGACGGATAAATAAACTGCTAACATTAGCTTATGATGGGAAAACTTAAGCTACAGTAATAAACATTTCATATGGTGACCTATATGAAAATACCCTAAATTATTCATCTTCAGGGAGATTTGTGATAGTTTTCCAGCATGTGGTGTTTTCCAAGAAAGCACTCAGAAAACTATATTATATAGAGACCATTTTTTTTTTCTCCCTGTGCAGCATTTATGTACAGAAAACTCTACAGGAAACTAGAGGTGGAAAGGATGCTGGCACATATTAAACCAAGATATCAAGATACTATCTCTTGGGTTGTCTTTGGTGATGGCTGCAGACAAATCCTATCTCACCTTTTTTTCTGCAATCACATATCTAGAAATAGGTGAATTTGGTATGGA
Source organism: Tetrax tetrax (assembly GCA_009806455.1). Classification (NCBI taxonomy): domain Eukaryota; kingdom Metazoa; phylum Chordata; class Aves; order Otidiformes; family Otididae; genus Tetrax; species Tetrax tetrax. The sequence continues at coordinate 423,098 of WHYT01017880.1, forward strand.
AACTCCTCAGCTGGCTGTCTTCAGTGTAGAAGAGCCAAAATTGTTTTTTTTTTTTTTCAGAGCTCTGTGCCTAACTGATAACTCCTGACAGGAAAATGAATACAGATATAAAGTTCTGTATCCCGACTCTACTGGTAGGACGAACACAGACAGTACTCTGGCTCGGAGGTCCATTACCCAATGTGGGTGACCACTATATGTCCTAGGTTCAATTAATTATATCAGGATTATAAAATAATCTCTGATGATGATGGATATTCTAGTGAGGTTATTTAGCTAGCAACACCTAAGGAAAAATCCCTGATTTTCATTAATTTCACTGAGATTAATTTAATTTTTAAATTAAATATCTATCTATCTATCTATATAATAACTGTATGTATGTTTAAAAAATCAATGGCAATAGATTTTACATGAGTATATAGAAAGTATCTGGAAAAGTTAATCATATAATAATAATTTTCTCAAATATGAAAAAAAGGGCAGTTTTGAATGCTACTGTATTTTGTATACTATCAAGCACGTTGTTATTACTGAATATATTAAATCAGCACTTTATTTTCCACCAACACAGAAATGCTTCCTCTTATCTATTTCACAAGGCTGAAGAGTGTGCTTTCAGATAACAGCTGAACTCTACAATAGATATCATATTTTATCTAAGCACCGTCACCTGGTTGACCTGTAATAGCTATATTGTAATACACTTGTGGTACGCTGTAATTTCCAGAGGTAGGGTTTTTTTTTTTCATTGAATAAAATGTCTTTTGTTGAAAGTTTCCTTAGATATACTACTTTAAAAATAAACAAACAAACAAACTTCTACATTTTACTGTCTTTTTTTTTTTTTATATACAAAAGAAGGTACCAAAATGGTAAGTGATATAATGCTACTTTTTAAAAAAAAAAATCATTTAGCCCTTTTAAAGCAAATCTGTAAACTACGTACTTATCTTTTGTTTGAGCTATCTAGAAAGTGAGTAGGAAAAATCCAGGTCTGAATGTCAGAGTGCCACATAATTTGACTGCTATTCAGTATCAAAATGGCCAGCATCACTGAGAATTTTTTTTTCCCGAATCTTACCAAACTGCATTGCATTCTTAATTTTATTTACTCTGTGATTCATTGTACCTTGATTAATCTCAACATGTTTAGGGCCTTAGCAGATTTAAACTTGGCAAAATTTTATTCTGTGATTTTGATCTTTACACAATAAAAAGAATAAGTAAAAACCACGATTTGGTGGTACATAGAATTGATTCCTATTGTAGATATGTATATGCACAATACTAGAATAAAAGGCTATGTCCATTAGCAGACATCCTCTACTAATGGGAAACTTTCTAAGCTATGCTCATTGTACTATACAAAAAAAAATTAGGCAAATTCATACTGGGAGGAGGAAATTACAAAGTAAATTAACATGTTCTTAAAGTTTTCTCGTAGGGCAGTTTATGCATCTCTGATCTCTTTGGAAGTTTCTGAGGTGTCTTTTAATTCCTCCTTCGTATTTTCATGTTGAAATTAAGGGAGGAGGAAGGGAAAGAGAGGGCAGTTGGGAAATTAGAACATAAATGTGTAAGAAATTGGTTCCTGTTACTTCTGCCATTTATCCAAAAGCGGTCATGTTTAAAATTATATTCTCATCCTGCAACATCTTTATTTAGCCTAATCTAAAAACTACTTTGGTGCTTACAATATGTAACTGCTATTGCATGTTTGTATGCATGTGCACCTAACAGTAACTTTATGAGTATTATGTTCTCTATCAGTGATATACTTAGAAACTGAACTGATACAGAGGTTGAGGTGCAGAGTTACGGAGGCTGCATAGACACAAATAACTTGTGTTATTTGAGTTGCTGAAAAGCCCTTGATGACACTTGTTCATATTGTTCACGATACTATTTGTTTCTTACTACTGGAATGCTTTGTCAATAGTTAGAAACTGAGCTCAATATGAAAGTGGCATATCAGAATAGTTTTGAGACTCACACATCTAATACTTTTGTTCCAGATTCAAAATGTGATTCTATAGTTTCTAGAAATGATTGACAAGAAACTTCTGTTTCTAGCCTGGTGCAGAAGCAGCAAACCTCATAATGGTCCATTTCCTTTCAAATTGCTCAAGAAAATAAATTGCTGAAAAAAAAAGTGAAGGAAATGCTAAAGAAGCCATTTTTAACTCTGCTAATAATATTCTACAACACACAAAGCCAAATACTGCATTTTATCTCTGAGTGTAACTCAAATTCAGACTTGTAAAGGGTGTGAGGGAAAAAGATTTAAACATAGGTCTTCATTTAATTTAGAACTGATTGCTCATTAATCTTTGGAATAGTTATCCAAGTTGTCTTCCAACTGCAGGGGAGGGAATTGGCTGCTAGCATCAAACCCTGCTGTGCAGTATTCAGTTCTTTGGTACAATATTTAGCCTTTTGTTCAATGTTTACATACACAACATTATTGAGAAAATATTGCTTAATGAGCTAGTATAGTTGAATCAAAGGAGTTAGACATTTAGTGTCTGCAATTGGGTAGCCGGTGTGAACCCACTTCAGTTGTTAGATGTAAAGCATAATTATTTCACAATTTTGATTTGGTGAGGCAGAAACCTCTGACTCCATGGAAACTGAAGAACTACTTGAGCTGCTGATTCAAAACCAGGAACAAGTTGTGCAATGACTGGATTTTGTTGTGAATTATTACTTTGTGCCTTCCCTGAACATCAAGAATTTGATTTTTCTCTTCTGCAGGATAAAGAAGCAACACTTTGGACTGAAAGATTCTGTGGGATGGTTAAGCCTGTTTTAGCTTCCAGCTTTTCCTGGTGGCTATATCAGCCGGCGATGTGGAAATGATGAACTCTGATGTGTCCTTTCCACTAAGCAGGAAAAGAATTGGCAGGAGTGATTTCCAATCAGGACATACATTGTATGTTTGCTTGAGCAGGTGAAAACCTTTCTTTTGGCTCATTTAAAAAAAAAATACAGGCTATTTGGTGACCTATATAATTATTTCTGCATTGACAGATGTTCTTCTGTAGTATGAGTGACAAAGACTGAATTCTTTGAAGGTCACATAAAGTGTAGAATGATGTAATGTTGGTCCCATTAGAAACCAGACCATGAACTACCTATACCAGAGAAGCGCTGCTAACTCACCAATTCCACTGGTGACCTTGGATCAGTATTACTTTTTTTTTTTTAAGTTTAAAAGTATCATGGAACAGCCCAAGTACATCAGCCTTTACTTTCTGACTTGACAGAGAAATAAAATAAAACATAAAAATAATAGTATAAAGTGTTAAATGGCAAAAATTCAATTTCAGATGGGTATCTGAGAGTAAAGAATAGTTCTCTACACATGCAAAATTATCAATATAAAGCTGGTGTCAGTGAATTATCAATCAGAATGGTATTTATTTTTGAGCAACAAATGCATCTAAATGTTAGTATTATCATGATTAGAAAGCAGCATACTAGTAAAGCCTAAATAGCCTTAAAATAGAAGGAGTTAGATTTAGACTAGGTAGAAGGAAGAATTTTTTTATTTTTTACAGTGAGGGTAGTGGAACACTGGAACGGGTTGCCCTGAGAGGTAGTAGATGCTTCATCCCTGGAAACATTCAAGGTCAGGCTGGAGGGGGCTCTGAGCAACCTGATCTAGTTACAGATGTCCCTGGCCTGTGTAAGAGGGGTTGGACCAGATGACCTTTAAAGGTCCCTTCTGACTCAAACTGTTCTATGATTCTAAATAAAGAATACATATGAATTTCAGGACTGCTGGCCTCCAAGTAATTTCAAGGAGCCTGAGGACAAGGACTTCTCAAGTTATGTTCCTTTTTATATCCCTATTCTGGCAGCAAAGGACAAATTGAGTAATAGGAAACTCATGCCAGTCAAAAACATTTTATTTAGTGTAATCCCTTGTCAGGCTAATGTAAAAACATATATCTTTCTTTAATGGGACTGCCACTGCTCTGTCAGATAAAAAGAGTAAATTGTACAGCTTAAACATGTTAGTCTTTCTGTCTTGAAAAGACACCCAAATGTGAGCTGTAGTGGCTGTCTACAGCCATATCACCAAAACATCCAACAGTGGTCAGAGAAATTAAAACAGATGGTCTACCATGCAATAAAGTCAGAATTAAACGGGTTTTTCTGTTGCAAGCCCTGTTATTGTAGATTAAAAAAAAAAAAAAATTAAAAGAAAGAATATTCCATAAGGATATAAAGCACAATACTCATAACAGGTACTTTCAACATATGTATGGAATTTTAGTTACTATTACATCAGCATAGATCTATGAATTGTGTAGAGGGGTATTATATTGCATTAGTTGTCCAGCTATCTAATTTGATATATAAGACATACCGTTTTGAGAAATAAATCACAGATTTGGGGTTCACCGGTGAAATATTCAATCTTTTTTTTTTCCTGACAATTCTGACAATTTTAGAAATATCCCTTTGAAAATAATCAAGGATTATTTTCTTTTCTTTGATGAAGAGTGATGGTAAAGTCGTATGTATGTATGAAACACAGGTTCTGCACTACAGTGATGGAAATGTTTTTTATATGTTTATATATATATATATCTATATTTGTAGTCATATTATATAGTGTAATATGTATAGTCTCATATGGTATGAAATATATCTGTTTTCCACGGAAACAGAATAACATTAAACAGAAAATTGAAATTTCTGTAATGGTTATATTGGCAAAACCGAAAAGCTTCTGTCTGAAAACTGTTCCCATTGTAAGTAGAATTTTCTGTGGGAAATATGTAACCACGTTTAATCTGTTGTGGGGGATATCATATTGCAGTCTCTTCCCTCTGGGTGTTGGCTCTGACGGGAGGTGAGAAGCTTATGGGTAAGAGACAAATTTGACTGCATAGGCCCATTTTTTTTTGACAGGGTAGCTCACAAGATAGCTGTTGAGCTCCTTATAGATAGCAGAAGCAGACAATCTCTTATCTCATCTGTCTCATTCCAAATAATTTCCTATTAAAACTGTCAGATTTAATGCATGAAGCCATGTTTACAGGTATTATATATACATACGAAAACATGCTAAGCCCTTATTTTAAAGTACTGTAACTTTACCAGCCCAGAGATGTAATGGTAATAATGGGACAGGCTTTAGAGATCACGTATTTGGGTGCTTCTTCTATCCTGTAAACATTGAGAAGTGACACAACACCTTCACCCAGTGAATTATTTCAGTCTACAGGTGTGTCCACATGATCTTACTCAAATATGAGAACTCTTGTGCAAAGATTAATTTTAAATTAAAACATTAATTCTTTTTCATGGTTTTGGGCATTCTCAAACTAGTAGTAAGAGGTCCTTTCCTTTTTTTTTTTTTTTT
>WHYT01017880.1:433778-492971 GCA_009806455.1 Tetrax tetrax
ATATATATATATATATATATACAGTAGTCATATTTACTCATATTGGTATATGTGAAGTACCTAAAGTAACAACAGTGTGCATATCTCTTTTGTTGGGGTTACAAAATGATACGACTGCTGTTTAAGGTACTGAAGATGTCTAAACTGAGGTGACAGCAAAATATATCCTACATTAAGCTGTAGTTTAAATTTCATAGACGGTTCAGCTGTCCCATTATCAATGTCCAGGCAAATGACAGTGTAATTTGTCTCTCATTTGTAAAAGTCTAAATCATCAGAGTAATATTTCTGTGGAAAATAAAAAATCCTGTGGTTTTGACTTGTGCCAAATTAAAACTAGAGAAGGAGAAGGTTACTTTGTTTGGAGAGCTAAGACAACAAAATGATTAATGTATTTTTATGAAATTAAATTATTGATTGAAAGTGAAATATATTTATGGAAAACATGATAGGAACATGTACTGTAGTAATATTTGCTGTATTTGATATTATAGTCCTGTTTGCTGGTAGTTCACGTGCAAGTCAAATTATGGAGGAACTTAACACTCTGAAAGAAAGATGATGCTGCGACTCACCTATCAGGGTCCAAAATATATTATTAATATTTTGCTGTCTTGTGATACTTAGATTCCTAAGTGCTGATATGTATGGCACCTATTACTAAGCATTATAGCAGCTGAGGCAAAGAACTTTACATTCTAGTTTCCGTCCTCATCTACCTGCTGCAGAACCCATTGGAAATGAACAATGAGGACAATTAAGCTAGATGCAGAATGACATGGCTACTGCAGCCAGAAGATGTTATCATGCATCAGTTGCACTACAGTAACTGACAACAAGCTTTAAACTTATGGATTTACCTACTTTTGCTGTAGGCTAAGACCATGCAGATGGTTACTTACCACACAGATGGGCTGACTCACCTGTGTCTGTAAAACCTCATTACCTTGATTGCATGCCTTAGCCCTGAGTAAGCCCTGTTGGACCAGGAAGAGTTAAGGTGCATATCCCTACCTGAAAAAGAAAAGAAGGGGATAAGGGAGATGTGGAAAGATGAAGAATGGAAAAGTGGTTCTTCTGATGAGAGGATTCTAAATCTCTTTACTTATACGGATTTGTGCATATGTCTGAATATCATGCTCATAGTGGCTTTTAGACACCAAGCCAGTATAATTCTGTTATTAACAGCTGTTGTGTAATAATAACTTCATGCTTTAAGTTAAAACCTAATAAACCACAATCTGAGATACTGATTTTTGTGAAAATACTGTAGACATTTGTTGGATTCTACACTGCACACGTACATACAGTGTCACTTATATTATGGCAAATTTCAATATGAATACAATAATTGTAGTGTATTTCTAGTATGTGCAAAATGTTGTTCTTTTGGGAGGTTCAAGTTTTGTCATATTGGTATGAGGAAATTGCTGCTCTGAAATGACACTGATAATAATTAGATTATTGCATGAATTGCTTTGTGCAACTGTCTCTTTTTAGCATAGATTCTAAATAGTGCCCATAATTGCAGTGCTAAGCATAGTAGAAAAATAGTCATTATACAGTAGTGATATGAGTGAGGAACTGGTGAACTTCAAGAAACTGAAGATATGTTCTTGATACCTCAATTAAAAATCATGAATCTTTTACAGCATTAGAATAATGAAATGCACCATTCTTCTGGTGTCTATTTGGGTTTTATCAGTTCAGTTGTTTATGACAATTTCTTAAAAATAAGCAGACATATATTCAGCTTTGTTTTTTTTTTTTTGTTCTGTTTTATTTGTATGTATGATTTTTGTTTTGGCAGACTCTGTACACAGTCCAGGAAAGTTATGTCAATGAGGTTTTGGTTTTTTTTTCTGGTTTTGTTTGTTTGTTTGTTTGGTTTTTTTTAAATTGAAGCAAGTTATACTGAACTGTATTCAATACTGGGTAGTACAAGTTTAAACTTTTATGTAGTCTACAGCCTGTTAGCTTAATAAAAGATTTGGGCACCATAATAAAGGTACCTTGCTTGATGGTTGGCTAATAATATAAAAGCATCTAGGGACAGGAAAATCTATTCCATACCTTTTAAAGTAATTGAGTAAAGCAATTTTGCTAATTTTTAAACAAAATCTCTCAAACAACATTCCTTCTGATACAAAAGTCGTAACCCATAGATTTGTAATCTCATCACAGTTCATATGCAGGAATTTAGACAGATCCATGTGTATTATATCTTCTTTCTGCTACAGAACAATTTGCTTAGGCAAAATATGTGTTATTATCAGGGTTTAGGGTATTTGGCCAGTTCATTAATCCCATCTATTGCTTTTTTTTTTTGCATGAAGCTGATTCTTGCTTGTGTTTTCATCAGGCATGATCATTCCATGACTTTCCAAGAAAGGGGAAGACTCTTCTTTCCAACTGAAATCACAGCTCTGTCCAGTCCCAGTAGAACAATGAGTTTTTTAGAGATATGTCAGGTACTTTTCTTTTATGTGAATTCATACATTATTTATTGTAATACTAAAAGCATTATAAAAATAACATACAACCAAGCAGACCTTGTTTAGGACAGTGAGTATGATTCTGAACTAAAGAACTGGTGCACAGCTTCCATAAGCTCTCATGTAACTCTCATAGAATCATAGAATGGTCAGGGTTGGAATGGATCTTCAAAGGTCATCTAGTCCAACACCCCTGCAAGGAGCAGGGACATCCCCAACCAGATCAGGTTGCTCAGAGCCTCCTCCAACCTGGCCTTGAATGTTTCCAGGGATGGGGCATCCACCACCTCTCTGGGCAACCTGTTCCAGTGTTCCACAACCCGCATTATAAAAAATTTTTTCCTAATATCCAATCTAAATCTATCTCCCTCTAATTTAAACCCATTACCCCTTGTCCTATTACAACAGGCCCTACTGAACAGCCTCTCCCCATCTTTCCTGTAGGCCCCCTTGAGGTACTGGAAGACCGCTATCAGGTGTCCCCGGAGCCTCCTCTTCTCCAAGATGGACAGCCCCCACTCTCTCAGCCTGTCCTCATAGGAGAGGTGCTCCAAGCCCTCTGATCATCTTCATGGCCCTCCTCTAGACCTTCTCCAACTGGTCCATGTCCTTCTTATGTTGGGGACTCCAGAACTGGACACAATACTCCAGGTGGGGTCTCACCAGGGCAGAGTAGAGGGGCAGAATCATCTCCCTCGACCTGCTGGCCGTGCTCCTCTTGATGAAGCCAGGGTGTGGTTGGCCTTCTGGGCCACAAGGGCACATTATCTGCTCGTGTTGAGCTTCTCGTCCACCATCACTCCCAAGTCCGTCTCCTCAGGGCTGCTCTCGATCCATTCTCTGCCCAGCCTATTTGTGCCTGGGATTGCCATGACCCAGGTGCATGACTCTCATCTGTGTACATAAGTCCATGCCACTTGATACATACTTTGTTTTACCCTTTTTTTTTTATAAAAAAAGCCATAATACTAATTTCAATAGCTTAGCTGATTTCAGTGATGTTTTTTCTTAAGATAAAACAGTGACACTTTTGTATAATCAAAGGAGAGTGCACTACTTTTTTTTTTTTTTCATTAGTTTTCTACTTGGTATTTCACAAAATTATATTACAAATCTGACTCAGCTGGAAATCTATACCTTTTTTGGCACATTTGTAATGTTGGAGAAAAAAAAAAGTTACATTAGAATAAATGCTTTATACATGCTAGCATAGTTTAGTCTACATTAATTTAGTCTTCTTAAATTCAGTTGTCATCCACGGAACAAGATATGCTCAACCATATTTGTACTGAGTGAAAGAACATAGGCACCATGAGACTATGACTCTTCCTCTCTGTTAGATGACTGTTTAAGACACCTCTGTCCTGTTCTCTGATTGATCATAACGGATGCCTCTATCACTACTGCACACTTAAACATGTAAGTTTTAAGAGTTTTAAAGTTAAGTGAGATGATTCTCTCTTTATATCCTAAATTGTCACTTTAAGCCAATAAAACTACTGTAACATATCTGAGAAAGCAGAGAATCCATATGTTCATGAATTTAATTTTCCATTTACAAACAGATTTGTAAAATGGCAGCATGTGTATTGATTTTCCCTCATAGAAAAAAAGTATTTCTCAATTTACTCTGAGCATGAAGTATAGAAAGATATAAAATAGAGCCATCCAAAAGGATATAATAATGTTTTTATGAAGGGTGATACATTTTTTTTCTTACATGATCTGATTTACCTTAATTGAAAGAAAAAAAAAAAAAAAAAAAAAAAAAAAAAAAGACTTCTTGATATAAACCTCAATCAAAAAAAAAAAATGATCCCTTCTTTTTCCTATTTTTTGTAAAGGAACTTGCTGGGAACTTCAAAATTTGTTTTAGGCTTGTTGTAGATATGAGAAAGATATGCTAATTATGTAAAACATGAATAAATTGTCTGTTTATAATACCTAGTTACCCAACTTTCTTCGCCACTGAGTTTGAACATAGTTTCTACAGGATTTCTAAAGGACTGGAAATAGAATATGATTCCATAAATCCAAGGAAGTGTGTTCATTATGAAAGACTACTTATGAAATTCTGAAACCTTGAATCACCTTACGTTTTTTGAAATTCTAATCCTTTTGTAACTTTTTTTTTCCTTGTTGCAAGGTAAAGTACAGTCCTGTGCTGAACCTCTCTGAATCAATTGGAGGTAAATTATAAGTCATTGCATGAAAAACAAGTAATCTTTCTTCCAAGTACCTATCTTAAGATACTTAGGCTTAGCCCCAGAATGAGAGAATTAATTTGTCTGACATGTGAAATGGGCGTTTAATAGCTAGATGTTGTTGCTTTTATTATTTCACCTTGGAGATGACAAATCTGTTGGGATTTCAGGTACACGCACAGTCTAAGATAATGATTTAGGGACAAAGCCATCTCCATTACTCAGGCACAATTCATGATGCCAAGGGATAAAGAATTCAATCACATTACTGATACTTATATCCTCTTCAACTAGTTTCCCATTCTTCTAAGTAAGAATTTTGGTCCATGAGGAACCACAAACAATTTCTTTGTTCTTGTTATGAATATAAATTAATAGAAAAGAAAATGTATCTCTAATGACAGATAAGTTTCATTCCCTACATTGAAAATTTGATTAAAATTTCTTTTCCAGAACTCATCCCTGGAAAATTATAGGGTTTTGGTTTTTTTTTTTTTTTAAATTCTGGTAAACATAATTAAACAATAATTAAATATTTCTAGCTGTGCTGTTCATCAAAAAGAAGCAGAGATAAAACGTGTGTTTTCTGCAATTAGTAGTTTGAGTTCATCCTTTCATAATTTGGTTCTGACACCTGCTTAAGCAGAGGCCAAGTTTAATCTAGAAGTAATTTTCCTACACGGTACTTTGCACTGGGAGGAAAAGCGTGAGGCTAAGACCTTCTTTCATATAAATGAGAAGCCTAGAGAAAGAAATACTGTTACGTCATCCAAGGAAGATAAACCTGAATGTGATAGCTTTAAACACAAGCCTGTCTGGTGGTTTAGAATCTTAGAAAAGCAGAATTTGTATGTATGATATGGATCAAAGACAAATCAGATCATTAATAGAAGTTGGAAATTCCTGTAAAAATGGGGAAGTAATCCAGAAGATAAGTCTTGGTGATTATTCTGTCTTTATGGGTTGAAATTCAAGCTGCAAATTGAATGCTGTGTAATCATACTGAATCCTTCATTAAAAAATGAAGTATAATCCTTTTATACATGACAAGTTGACCCAAAGTCTCCTGGACTAGTCTTCAGAGCTTGTCTTAGTCTTCTTCACCAAACAAGAGAAACTGAAAATGCACACTTTAATATTAGGAGAAATGTCTCATTGCTTAATTCAGAAATTTAAAACCAAGAGTTAGAATTTGTGCTTGAATCTGGCTTTTGGCTGATGTGTTCTTGACTTTTTTTTTTTTTTTTTCAATAGAAGATTAGAATTTTGCTCTATAGATAAAGGGGCCGGTACTCCTTAAAGGCAACAACTATTCTTTATAGCCAGTGGTTCTTATTTAAATGCTTTGAGCCTTGAATGTGTCACATATTTTGCTGATTTTCCAAAAATACATTTCCAATTTTATTGTCTTTCTACTGGCAATTATTTTATATCCTGCCTAAACTTTTACATCTTATCTGTTTTGAAGCAAGGAGGACCCCCCATAAAATATGTCCAGAAGTATCTTCAGCATACGACACAAAGTTGTCTTACACAGAGAAAAAGAAATGATGTGCTAATAACTTTCGAAGGGGAAAGCCCTTGTACAAATGGGAAGTTGGACATCTGAGATGGTTGTAATTTTTTAGAAATATAAATTTTTTTTAGAAAAATACATGAATATATAAACATGCACTTTTATTTGCTTTTGTGCCTCATACTTTTTTTTTATTTTTACGATTTTATAAACTATGTATTTGCTTATTAGTATTTTGACTACTTCATGATGATAGTAATGAAAGGAGGGAAGATATTAATTACCATTTTTACTATTGTCTCAGTGTCTTTTGAGAGTGGTCCTGTGGGAAAAGCCATGAACTGAGCATTTTCTGAAATCCCTCTGCTTCCCCTTTGTTCTGCTGCCTGGATAGGGTTGGTCTGACTCTGGGCTTTGCCCATGTTGATATCTGCAGTATATGGCTCACACTTTCTCTGTGTGAGTATATATATATATGGCTTTGAGACACTCCCAAAATAGAATGTATTTATATGTAATAAAATTTACTCTGAGTAGAATTTAGTAATATGACATTTAAAATTATCAAATTCTATGCTAGATTCTCAGAGTTAGAGCAAGAATATTGAGAATAAAACAAGAAAACTCTAGATAAAACAGTGTTTCCTCCTTTGAGCACTGTAAAAGAACCAAATTTCAAGTCTGTGGGCCATTTTCCATTAATTTGGCTGCAACTGCCAAAAAAAAAATAAAAATAATTTCCCGTATGAGGAAGAATTCTTTGCTTCTTCATCCCACACCAGTGATTTTTTTTTCACTTCTTATATTCACAGGAAATCTTGTCTAGGAGGGAATTTAACATTTTATCTTTATTTACTCAGACATTTTTTAGTTCCAGAGTGGGTAAACCCTGAAGTGAACCTGTAAATTGGAAGCTGACTTAAGTCTCAAGACATTACATCTGTCTGAGGATTTAACTAGACTTTAGTCATTACTGTAATCACTTATTTGCAAAAGTAATTTGCCTTCATTTCAAAGGCTGCTACCTAAGGATGCTCATCACTGTAAGGAAGTTCAGGTGGTCTAAACTTCTTTTCCACAATGTATTGTCATTTTATCTGAACTGCAGGTAGGGGATCAGTCTGGATGTTCAGTTTTCTAAAAGTAATCCATGTTGGAGAAGGAATTTACCTAGCCAAAACAATAAAAATCATGCTGCAAAATAGAGAAAACAATATATGTGTACAAAAGTTACAGAAAAATTACTATTTGACTGTCCAGCCCTGATAAATAGACATCCTGAATTTTTGAAACTGAAAAAAAAAGTCTTCTGTGACTGAAGTACATTTTGCCTTGAGGAGCTTCAGTCAGTTTGAACCTGAAATGCAGTCCAGGGATGAATATTTAATTTCACTTTCCTTATAAGTGAAGTTGAATCACTTCTACAAGTCTGTGGGTGACAGTTTCAAATTTCAGCTCAGGCAGGCAATCATCAGAGAATAACATTACAGCAGGGCAAAAAGTTGGTGACTCAGTAATGACATTTTAATATTACAGAGCAGTAGTAAAGAGATCTGCAGTCCCTTGTGAAAGCTTCTGTTGACTTACTAATCAATATCATCATAACAAGCAGCATATGTAATATTGTACAAAGAGCCAGTGCCTAAGGATAATGGAGAAATGCATTCCTCACATTTTCCTGGGCTTGCAGTTTATGGCCTTTTTCTTTATAAATGATTCAGAGCAGTAATATTTCAACCTGCAGCCCAGATTCGAGCATTGAAGGCCCTGTGATTTGCTCTTGGGAGTTTCACACTTGTGGTCAGAATTGCTCACATTTGTCTCAACCCTCAATTAGTTTTCTCTGGAGTATCTCCTTACCTCTTCTAGGGTTAGGGTCAGATCAGAACATGGTTGACCACAGTATTGTTGCAATTAGTATAGTGGAACCTGCCAAGCACTGGTCTTCACTGCTGTCTTCTTAAGCTGAACTATCATTAACTCTATCTGCGTCCAAGATCCAGAGAAGGATTTGGTGCAAAGGAAAGGAATCTGTCTAGGCAAAAAAAAAAAGAGAAATGACAATAAATTTAATGGACTTGAAGCAGAGTGAGAACATAATTTTAATTTTCAAACCTTGCATCAGTTTACAATGTTTCATTCTTATGTAACAAAAATAAGAGAGAAAACAGAGTCCTGATGGTGCAATATCATGGCATAAATCTCGCACTACAAGTTGTTATGGCAAGATAATTATATCATCTCTTACTTATTCAGTTGCTATGTTACAATGTGTCCTGAACAATCACAGATGTGCACAAATAATTGCTATTTTTGTTTAATAAAATAGCAATGAGCTGTGAGTTGTTAAAAAGTATTTCTATCTAAAACAATGAAAACTCAATAAATTGTATTATTAAAATTAATTTAGAAATGGATCTTTGAATAGTTTCAGATTAAAATCTCACTTATTGCCTGCTTAGCTCCATTTCGTTTCATAAATAGTACCTTCTCTGTATAAAGGTATTTGCACATATGTGGAGGGGGTGTGTGTGGTGGGGGGTGAGGGGAGAGTCCAGGGTAAGCATACGTATAATTTTCTTTCGTATTTTCCAGGGAGGTAGTTTGCCCACTTTGCCTGTAAGATTTCTAATAAGATGAACAGCTTTACTATTTGGATATCAGAAATTACTAGGTGGAATGAAATAGACCAAAAAGTGAAAAAGGACAAACTTGTATTTAAAATAGAAACCCTTGTATGAATTCAGTTGTTCATATTAGTTTGCTTCCTAGTCATGTGTGATAAAATGGAACAAAAGATGAAAAATTAGGTTTACATATGTTGGAGAGGAAGAATCATTTCTCTTTCACAACTTTGAAGGGTAGTAAAATGTGCTGCTTTTTTTGTCTAATTGATTCCGGTAGATTGCTTCCTGTAGCTTACTGAGATCAGTGGATCTCCTCATATATTCCAAACCCAAATATTAAGTGCTTTGCTGGATGTGGTCCTAATCACTTAGCAGAGTCTCTGTAGTCATAAAACCAGAACTTTGATTGAAATCAGCAGTCAGGTCTCAGTGAAAAAAAATCAAACCCACACACCTAAACCTAAATAAGCTCCCCCCCAATAATTGTCCTTGTGATTTTAAAACAGTTTTTGAATACTTTTTTTTTTGTTTTAACATAGATCTGTGAAATACTCCTTTAGAGAACACTTCTAATGTGTAGAATAAGAGAGTGTTTGGTGCCTCACCCAATGATAAGGTTGCTTCCTAGTTAACATACCAAATGGCGATAACTGTCAATAAAGTAGATCTTGCATACTTTACAATAAGGGAAAAATGCTTGTAACCGAAAATAGAAACAGAGCAGAAATGAAATGCTAGTGTTATTTTTAATACATTTTAACAAAATTAGGGGACAGCAGTCTTCAGTGTACAACATCCTTTTTAGATTTATAAAGAACTTTCAACATAGCATTAGTTTTAACTCTAGAATAAAGGTGAAAACATAAGTAAATCTGGGGAGGCTTTTACATTTTATCATTTAAGTGATTTCTAATTCCTTTTCATATTTCTTACCAAATCCTGTTGGTCAATTTTGTACTTCAATAAGTCAAGTTTCCTCTTAATAAATCTGTCCTCTTAATAAATGGTCTATCCACTGTTGGTGTTGTAAGGATATTATTTTGATTTTGGTGCAGGGAATAGTTCTTTTTTTTTTTCCCTGTTGATGTGTGTGTATTTTAATTAGAATTCTTAAATACGTAATTTGCAGAGGCAAGGGGTGAAATGTTGTGGTTTTATTTAGTGAGGAGGGGGCTACAGTGGTAGCTTCTGTAGGAAACTGCTAGAAGTTACTCCCCTTTGTTCAGTGGACTTGGCTGGGCCTAGGGTGGACCCGCTGCTGGCCAAGACCGAGCCAATTGGTAGCAGAATGTCCTGTGATAACGCCTCTGTGATAAAGTATTTAAGAAGGGGAAAACAAAAAAAAAAAAAAAGAGAAGAGAAGATGTGAAGAAGCCGAGTGGGCACAGAGGCGCAGAAGGGGAGGCGTGAGCCTCGTGGGCCTTGCAGGTCTCACCCTCTGGCCTCTCGCCCAGCAGCCAACTGGGCCTGACTCAGCCCGGCCTGGCTGCAAGAAGTGGAGAGGAGATGAGATGGATGATGTGAAGAGATTCTGAAAGGCATCTGCCAGCCTGTTGTAAAGAACTTTTCTGTAAGAGAAACAGCTGCAGACGCCAAGGTCAGTGAAGAAGGAGGGGGAGGAGTAATGCAGCTCCTGGCCAAGATTCTCCTGCAGCCTGTGGTGATGACCATGGTGGAGCAGGTTGTCCCCCTGCAGCCCATGGAGGTCCGCGGAGGAGCAGAGATCCACTTGGAGCCCGTGAAGGACCCTGCACTGGGTGAGGTGGATGCCTGAATGCGGCTGTGGCCCGTGGAGGGCCCGCTGGGACAGCCGTTCTGGAGAGACTGCACTCTGTGGAAGAGATGACCCACACCGGAGCAGTTTAATGAAGGACTGTGGCATATGGGTGGGAACCCACACTGGAGCAGGGGAGTAGTGTGTGGAGTTCTTCCCCCCGACTCTGAAGCAGAGGTGTAAAACAACGCATGATGAACTGACCACGACCCCCATTCCTTCTTTCCCCCTGTGCCACTCAGGAGGGGAAGGTAGTAGAGATAATGTTAAGCTCGGGAAGAGGGAGGGGTGGAGGAGGTTTATCTTATTTCTCTCTCTCATTATCCTGCTAGTTGTAGTAATAAATGAATAGTTTTCCCCAAGTCGAGTCTGTTTTTCCCCGTGACGGTAACTTTAAGGATTTCTCCCTGTCCTTATCTCAAACCTCGATCTGTTTTTCTTATCTCTCCCTGTTCTCTCGGACGGTGGGGGGAGTGAGAGAGAGACTGCGTAGTCTGGTCCAGATTGGGGTTGAACTACGACATGAGATCATGCTCTGGTTACATCTTTGAAGGATAAGTGCCTAAATAAAGAAAACAAAGAGGAATATTATTTTTGCCAAAGGGGTGAAGAAAGGCAGACACTTCTTGATGTGGTAATAATTAAACAGTCACCAAAGGGTGGATACTATTTGCACTGAATATATTAAAATATTGGTAATATATCCTTGAAGTATATACTGCACGGACATTGGTAAAATATAATTTTAGAATGAATTGGTAAGCAGATAATTATTTAGACTTTTGATGTTCAGTATGTTTCTACACATTTTCTTCTACTAAGGCATAAATAAGAGGAACTTCAAACAATACTCTGTACCTTCAAAAACCTTTTTGATATCAGAAAATTTTTGTTAATAGTGACATTTACTGGGACTGTGTTGTTGCAACTGGAAATTTAACATTCAAGCATCCTTTGCCTTCAGATTAAAAAGTATAAGCTATTAGATTTTTCTCTTTTTTTTTCATTTTTTCTTTTGTTTTGCTTTGCCACCTTATTTCTTTTTATTTTCTTGTCAAGTATCTGTAACATTTCCACATGCTATGTAAGTGTTCTCAACAACGTAGAAATCTGTTGCCATGTCCTCATTAGATGTTTTGTTGGTTTGCTTGAAAATGGCTTTTTGAGCTTCTGCCATGAAGTATTTTGGAATCAAATCCAAGTTGTGTGCGTGTCAGATAAACCTCCACCATTTCAGCAGCTGTCAGTGTACAGCTGAACTGCACGCAATTTTTTTTTTTTTACTTTAATGTTTATCATAGTCTGTCCTCTTCAGGTTTTTAGCTTTTATCGTCAGAATGTTGTTGTGCCCCAATGAATACAGTCCATTTATGATAGGTTAGGAACTGCAGTGTCTGAATATATCTCAAAACCAAATTAATAGTGCAGATAGCATCCAGATATTGATCCTTATCTCATCCAATGAAAGCTCTTGATGTAATTCTTGCTGGTTTCAGTTGAAGAATACTGACCACAATTCTTGGTTTGATCTGTAATTTTGCACAAGAAAGGACAGACCAGTAAGGAACAGGCAAATCTTTTACATTAAAAAAAAAAAAACAAAACCAAACAAACTTAGAAAGATAAGCTTATGAAAATGGGCGTAATTCCAGAAGACAATAATTTATTCATAGTTAGTCTCTTTAATCGAATTTCATTTTTCCATACAAGAGAAGTAAATGGGGTAGCTACATATTGCATGTTTGCTGTATATCAGCATAGAACCATAGAAACAGTTAGGTTGGAAAAGACCTTTAAGATCATGAAGTCCAAGTATTAACCTAACACTGCCAAGTCCATCACTAAACCAAGTCATAGAATCATAGAATCATAGAATGGCTAGAGTTGGAAGGGACCTTCAAAGGTCATCTAGTCCAACCCCCCTGCAAGAAGCAGGGACATCCCCAACTAGATCAGGTTGCTCAGAGCCTCATCTAGCCTGGCCTTGAATGTTTCCAGGGATGGAGCATCCACCACCTCTCTGGGCGACCTGTTCCAGTGCTCTACAACTCTGATTGTAAAAAATTTTTTTCCTGATATCTAATCTAAATCTACCTCCCTCTAATTTAAACCCATTACCCCTTGTCCTATCACAACAGGCCCTACTGAACAGCCTCTCCCCATCTTTCTTGTAGGCCCCCTTGAGGTACTGGAAGACCGCTATCAGGTCTCCCCTGGAGCCTCCTCTTCTCCAGGCTGAACAGCCCCAACTCTCTCAGCCTGTCCTCATAGGAGAGGTGCTTCAGCCCTCTGATCATCTTCATGGCCCTCCTCTAGACCTTCTCCAACTGGTCCATGTCCTTTTTATGCTGGGGATTCCAGAACTGGACGCAGTACTCCAGGTGGGGTCTCACCAGGGCAGAGTAGAGGGGCAGAATCACCTCCCTCGACCTGCTGGCCACACTCCTCTTGATGCAGCCCAGGACGTGGTTGGCCTTCTGAGCCGCAAGGGCGCATTGCCGGCTCATGTTGAGCCTCTCGTCCACCATCACTCCCAAGTCCTTCTCCTCACGGCTGCTCTCAATCCATTCTCTGCCCAGCCTGTATTTGTGCCTGGGATTGCCATGACCCAGGTGCAGGACCTTGCACTTGGCCTGGTTGAACTTCATGAGGTTGGCACGGGCCCACCTCTCCAGCCTGTCCAGGTCCCTCTGGATGGCATCCCTCCCTCCCAGCGTGTTGACGGCACCACACAGCTTGGTGTCATCGGCGAACTTGCTGAGAGTTCATTCTATCCCATTGTCCATGTCGCCGACAAAGATGTTGAACAGGGCCGGGCCCAACATGGACCCCTGAGGGACGCCACTCATGACCGGTCTCCACTTGGACATTGAACCGTTGACCACCACTCTCTGAGTGCGGCCATCCAGCCAACTCCTTATCCACCGAATGGTCCCTCCATCGAACCCATGCCTCTCTAGTTTAGATGGATGTTGTGCGGGACAGTGTCAAAAGCTTTGCACAAGTCCAGGTAGATGGTATCTGTTGCCCGTCCCTTGTCCACCGATGCTGTCACCCTGTCATAGAAGGCCACCAAATTGGTCAGGCACAATCTGCCCTTGGTGAAGCCATGCTGGCTGTCACCAACCACCTTCTTGCTTTCCATGTATCTTAGCATGGTTTCCAGGAGAACCTGCTCCATGACCTTGCCAGGCACAGAGGTGAGGCTGACCGGCCTGTAGTTGCCCTGGTCTTCCTTACTCCCCTTTTTAAAAATGGGGGTTATGTTCCCTCTCTTCCAGTCATCGGGGACCTCACCAGACCACCACGATTTCTCAAATATGATGGCCAGTGGCTTGGCAACTTCCTCTGCCAGTTCCCTCAGGACGTGTGGATGGATCTCATCAGGCCCCATGGACTTGTGCACCTTCAAGTTCCTTAGATCATCCCGAACCTGCTCTTCGAGCATAGGGGGATCCCTAAGTGCCATATCTACACATCTTTTAAATACTTCCAGGGATGGTGAATCACTTCCCTGGGCACCTGTTCCAATGCTTGATAACCCTTTCAGTGAAAAAAAAATTTCTAATATCCAATTTAAACCTCCCCTAGTGCAACTTGAAGCCATTTCCTCTTGTGCTATTGCTTGTTACTTGGGAGAAGAGACTGACACGTCCTTTCAGGTAGTTGTAGAGAGCGACAAGGTCTCCCCTGAGCCTCCTTTTCTCCAGGCTAAACAACTGCACTTCCCTCAGTGGCTTCTCGTAAGACTTGTGCTGTAGACTCTTTACCATCTTAATTGCTCTTTATATATATATATTAAAAAAATCTCAGCTATAAGTAGTTGTTTTGTGCTTCCACCAAATCCCCAAGTACACCCACAATGATCCTGAATATTTTCTCTAATCTAGAAGGTACTGCTATCAAGGAGCATTTTGAAAACAAAAAAGACCTTGATGTAAAAATTATGTTACCCTGTGTTCCTCATAGTGCAGAAGTCTATAGCGTGGAATACGACTATCAGTATACCAGATATGTCCTAAAACATACAAAATTTTATTTTTATTTTTCTTTCAGCAAGGAATCTGCATTTCCTTACTAACACTGGAAGCAAGAAAAATCAGTACCACACTATAATAATAGTTAATGTTCTTAATTTTGCATGCATCTATTATCATGAAACTGAGTTAAATTAAAAATTATAGGAAACAAATTACTATCTAAAAGCTTAGGTAATGGTTGTTGAGAATTGTGTGGCTTTTAGAAGAAGATTCTCAGTCCATGCTATGTGTTAGTGTAACAATTTTAGGTATATTCTGATAAGAGCAACAATATAGAGCATATGCAAAATAAATATTCAGTAGATTTACATTTTTCATATGGAATGTCACTTATTTCTTGTCAAAATGAGAAAATTGTGTATCTGCCCTGTAAAGCTGTGCATTAGACAGCTATAAAACATTTATAACAATCTCTATCTCAGTTTTGGTTAACTTAAAGGCAGTTCTGGAGTGCAAAGTAACTGATTTGATCCTGTAGCTGCCTTGAGGTTTTGCATTTATATAAGTGCCCAGACTTTCTAGGAGCCCTGCAGCAAGCATTGCTGTGTCTGTAGTAACTATGTTTTGCTTTATGGCTGGCCAGTCATGTTGGGAAAAACAAAGGAAATGAAAATCTGTTGTGCACCACAGGAGGTGGACAGCTCGTTTCCGTAATCTCTTGACCTCCCAGTCTGATCTTGTGTTTTCAGCCTTTTCAGAGCAATTTATATTTTCAAGGTATTTGCATAGCCAGCCTCCTGCAGAGACACCATCCCAGGTTTCTGATCTGGACGAGTTCTGCTAGTTTGAGCACTAAACATTTTAAAATTTACTAATTCTAACAAGCAACTAATGACATTATGATGGAAAGTATATTTTTAAAGCTATTAAGTACTTACTGTACGTATATCCCATATTACACTTATCATTTGACAGCAGAGTAATTGCAAAATGAACATTAAGATTGGATTGAGGACACCATAAGCTAGAACAGCTGTGGGTGGGAAGAAAGACAGGCTTGGTGGTACATACTTTGTAGTATGCCAAAATAATAAATAAATGAAGTTTGCCATGCTGACAGAATGCACAAGGTAGCAATGGTACTTTCTTGTTAAATCTTCATGCCTGACCTTTTATAGCACTTGCCGTATGACAGGTTAATTCCTGAGACTTGGGTGAGTGAAACCACCTTTTGGAGTATCAGTTGGAGTATGGGCTGTTCATTGACTATTGAGTAGAGTTCATAGCAGCTCTATCCCACCCTGCATCCCTTAATTAAGTTTCTAAAATTGATGTTGGTTAGATGACTTATGCTTAAATTTAAGCAGGAGCTTAAGTATTTTGCTAGATCATAATCACAAATATTCATCAATTGTATTTTATTGTATTATATAATAGAAATTTCATAAATATTTATGAATAGTATTTGCTGCAAACCTTCATTTAATAGCAGTTTGTGAATGCCTAAGTTTGTTATATGGCCAATTTTATTTTCAGAAAACTTGGTTAAGAGTGCTGTTGGGACTGTATGAAGGAAAGAAAATTGTAAACAGTCCCTTGAATTGCCCAGAAAAGAAGACTCAGAAACCCCTATAAGCAGTCAATCCCAAGGTTATTTTTAGCTTGAATAATAGGTTTTGCAGAAAATATTTCTCAAAGGAAATGTTTTGAAATTACTATATTCCAAAATATTAGAGTATACCTTATGTATTTCTTACTTAAATGTAAATTTTGTTGTTTTTCCAGTTTTAGTGTCAAAGGTAAACTCAAAAAAATATTGTTTCTTTTAATTTTGGGTCTGAATAGTTCAGCTCCTTTTAATGAGGTGGGCTATTTGCCTCATTAATGTAATTGCATTGCTATTCTGCATTATTATCTTCAGCACTAGGCTGTTTTCCAGCAACAATTGTTATACAAGTCATACTAATTTGTACGTTTTCACTGCCCTAATATTCCACTGAGATACTACTTTAATTAAAACATGACCTTATTATTCATAACTAAATGTGAAGCATAACCTTTTATCCTCAAGGAGTGTCATCAAAGGTTGCATCTTAGTTCTGCATCAGATCAATGACTGTCATGCAGGATGAAGCTTCTGTTGTCTGTGAATGGCACCCGATGGTAATTTATAAAATTACCTGCCAACTCATCTATCTTTAGAGACACACTACAGTCATTCTCAAGCTGCCTTAGATGCTTTCATTTAGCACTGCCTAACCATCACTCTCCGATGATAGTCAGGAGACAATTCATAAAATCAGAGTGAATTACCATGTTTACGTGTGTCTGAGTAAGAAAGGCAGTAAGCAAGTCTCCGAAGGCTGAAATAAGTTTGTATATGCTGTACCATCAATTTATTTTGTTATTGTATCCGGAGGGGAACCACTTCTGTTTTAAAAGGTGAGCAGTTCTGCTTCAGAGTTAGGGGACTGTGAAGCAAAACTGAATGATCTGATGTATCTCAGAGGAAGAGTGAACGGAATACCCTGCAATAAAAATAGCTA
Organism: Tetrax tetrax; assembly: GCA_009806455.1. Taxonomy (NCBI): domain Eukaryota; kingdom Metazoa; phylum Chordata; class Aves; order Otidiformes; family Otididae; genus Tetrax; species Tetrax tetrax. The sequence goes on from WHYT01017880.1 coordinate 450,921, forward strand.
GCCTCAGGTCAACATAAAAATTCATTACCATGGCAATGGAATACGCTGTAAGAAAAATAACTAATGAAACAAGCAAATGAACCGCATACTGTCATATATGAATATTAAGCAAGGATTATATTTTTTTTTCCCTAACAAAAGGGAAAAAGCTAAAGCTATGGACTGGAAACCCCTAACTTGTCCAGAAAGGATATCACTATCTGCATCACTGTACATCATCCATTCAACAGCTGGTTCCATCAGGCAAAGCATCCTTATGCACTGACCCACATGCAGTTCTCCAGGCTCCTGGCGTTTGATGGGCCCTGTTGAGGTGGAAGGGATAGGGACAATGGATGAGGAAGGGCTACACAGAAAAAATGTAGAAGCTGTTTTAAGAGTGTTGCTGAATTTAGATAACCATTGTGATTTTTCTCTTTATTACAGCTGGACATCTTTACAGGGAATTATTTTGTTTTACTTTTATGTCACGGCCAAGCTAAAAACAAAAGTACTCTTCTCAAACTAATACTGTTTAAAAAAGGTCATTTAATGAAATAATTTTGTTTGCTTGTTTTGCTCATTGTTTAGTATCAATTGATTACTCTCACAACATTTAATAGGACTAGGTCTAATCAAAAGGTCAACTGACAATTACTGTTACTCTCTGGTACCTTTTAACTCAGATGGCAAAACACGTGGCTATGGAGCCAAGCATTTCAGTAACTCTTTGCAGTTGCAAAGATCGTCTTAATTTTTTTGAGTACTCACCATTTCTGTGAGGATCGTCTAGAGCAAGGTGATATTTATCTTTTTTTTTTTTTGTAGCACAATGAAATCATGTTACAGAAACCTCAAATTTATAAATTTGCAAGGGAATAAAGTTTTAATACTGGATGAGTCAGTATATTTAGAAGACTGTAAATTGCATGTTTTAGAATATATAAACCATCTTTAAATTGACTGAAACTGCAGAAAGAATGTGTACTCATAAAAAAAGAAATTTTGGGTTTCTGCTACAAATTAAATTAGTCTGCATAAAAATTCTTTAATTTTAAAATCAAATTTCAAAGACCCAGTGAAAGTAACATTACATTCCAAATAGTTTTTTAAAAAAAGAGTTACTATTCTAATAATATGAAACATTTTATTTCAAACCAGTAATTCACATCCTATGCATTACACCAGCTATGCAAGCAGCTATTTCAAAAAATCTCCCCAAAATACTCCTCTTTTTTCCTTTCTGCCTCTAATTTTTTCAAAGTTCAGTCATTGTCACTTCATCTCTTATACAGCCTCCCACTGTTTTAAAGCATGCGATCATATTAGCATTCCATCACTCCCTAAGAAAAAAAGAAGAGGAAAACAAAACAAAACAAAAAAACCCTATATAAGTAGACATTGATTAACAAAAAAGGAGAAATGGTGTATTGTAACAATTAGTATTTTCATTGTATAGTAATACAATTAGTAATACTTTATTGAATTCCTTATGCAAAATTAAAAACAAAATATATAATTCTGCTGCGAGAATGACCTATGGATGAGTGTTATGCACCATAATATTGAACTTTGTCATCACCTTTGCTTAGTTTTCTTTTGATCTTCCAAATACAACTTACCTGGAATGTTTCACATTCCTTTTATTAAATCTGTTTCACTCTAGTTTGCTAGTTAAGAAGGAAAGCATTTTTAATTCCTTCAAGGCAGAGGGTTTTCTAAATCTGAGTAGCATGTCATTTTGAGAATGTACTTCAGAACAGAAAAGAAAAATAGTAATAAAGCATGTTCCTGTCCTAAGAACTGGCTTTAAAAGTGCTATGCCAAGGTCCATGGATGTTTTGCAGTGAATTAATGAATTTTACTTAATTTCTAAGTGTGAAAAACCTGTATATTTCCAGGCTTTATGGCCTTTAATGATCAGTTTGAGCTTTAATTTTGGTGATGAAGATGCCAAATTCTAACATTAACCTACAGTTCCATTCTTGACTGGAATTTTTGAGACTGTTACAGTCAAATAGCCAGGAAGAATAATAAATATCTGCTAAAGGAAGCTTAGCTTCCAGTCCATCAGGGTTTACGGGTCCTTTTCAGCAGAGCTGCTACCAAACCAGTCCATCTGTACCAGCACAGGGGGTTCTGGCTTTGCAGATGCAGGTCTATGATTATCATTTTTTAATTCCCTGACATTCCTAGAAGCCCATTCTTCCATTCTGTAGAAATCCTTCTGAATGATAGTCATGTCCTCCAACATATTGATTGCTCTCCTCAGTTTAATGTAATCCACAAACTTGATGAGAATGCATATCTTACTTGTTTGGACTTACTGTTGTTTACCGATGACAGATGTAATTAAGTCATAATCATTTGTGCAAAAAAAAAAAAAAAAAGCAACCTTTAGAAGAGTGTGTGTGTGTATTTTAAGAATTGCTTGGTTATTTGAGATAACTGTAACAAACCCAGAATATTTAGGATGCAACATTTCTTTTATTACGATTTTTCTTTTTCTCAATAGTTTTTACAAATCATAAGGATCATGAGACTTCCAACATATGCCATTCAAGTTGAAGTCACACATTGTAATGCAGTTTTTCCACCTACACAACACAAATCAGTACTTTACGGGTCAGCCATCCTTTTCCCTAGACTAAATTATTCTATTACAGACGACAACTAGTATCTTTTCTAGTTTGTTTGTTTGTTTGTTTGTTAGAGCATGAATCTATGAAGATGCAAAGTGGTTTTCTTCTGAGTTACCAGGGAACTCAGAAACAAGTAATACCCCTCTTTTGATATAAAATACCTTTGTTGTTTTGTTTTTTTTTTTCTCACTAGATCCTACCTAAATACAGTGTATCACTGATTTTAACATTCTACTCATGCAAATATTCCCATCAGGTCTCAGTAATACTGGCTAGATCATAAAAGAGCAATTCCAATTCCAATTTCTCTTCTTTATTACCCAGGCTTCTAGCATTCATATACAGGCAACTAAAGCATTTCTGTTCAAGCTTCTTGGTGCCTTGATTAATTTTGTTCTTGACATCTTGATTTTGTTGTAAATGAGTGTTCATTTGTTTCTTCTTTACACCCTCCTTGGTAGTTGTAGTTTAATGTCCTTTGACTGGCTGAGTCAGCTGATTCTCCACAATTTCTGTGAGTTCAGATGACACTTGTACTAAGATGGACCATCACCAGTAAATTATTGCAAAATGTCAGCAGATGCATAAGTAATCTTGTTTTTATGCTGTGGATAGTATTTATTTTAGTAATGTAAGTCAGGCATCTGGTCTAAGCTGCTCTATAGCCTTTCTCTATATGGAGAAAGGTATCTCCGTTCTCCAAATTTAGAGGCACTCTTAAGATGCAGTGAGTAATCATCTGAAATATCTCTCTGCTGGTGGAAGAAACAGCCTGAATAAAGTCTCCTTGACTGGAATACCATCTCTTATGTTCAGGGGTAGGACTCATTTAATGATTAGCTGAGTCATCTTCTGGAAATGGTTATTTCTTTTCTTTCACTAGACATTCCAGCACATTGCTGACATTCCTAAGTGAAGACAGTTGAATCCCACCCAAAGGAAAAAAACCAAAATCCATCATATAATCTGCTTGTTAATGCAGAATACACTTTCTATACTCAGCAATGTGTCCTTGACAAAATATTTTTCGTTTTTTTCTTCCAACTTACTAAGTTATTTCTGTTTGTGGGCAGCCATAGTTATCCTGCAAGACTAGCCAGGTAGCTGCTTTCAGCTATTTTCCATTTCTTCCCTCAAAATAGGATTTATTTCCTATAGGAGGACCTTCTCCACATGTGGAATTCTTCCTGGACCTCTAAAGCTGTGTTTCCCTTATCTTGTTCATTCTCATCTCCCTCCTGTCATCTAGAGTGTTTCCATCTCTTGTAACGTGTAGGCCTAAGTTGGCACCCTCTTCCTCGTTTCCACTCTTTGTTCAGCATAAAGTGGTTATAATTCTTCAGTCAGATTATCAAACTCTCCTCCTTTGTGGTGCTCTTTTTTTTTTTAGTTAGAAGATACATACTAACCCTAATCTCTGCAAACCAGTTATCTTTATTTTGCAACATGGGTACTTCTCTGTAAAAAAAGAAAGATCCTTTTGACTTCAGAAAACAATTAAAACAGCACATCAAAACCTCTTGTAGCTCATATCCTCTGTTTCAGTGCTGACCAGTGCAGTATGAAGCAAATGACCACACCTCAAAAATATATCATCCCTTTTAAGACATTTTGTTTGCCTGTTCTTAAGAGAAAGTGTTCTGCATCTCAATTTTCGATTTTACCAGCTTCAAATTTTAAATAAGATTGTGCATTAGGGTTATTCCGATTTTACATTTGAATCACAAAACTTTTTATCTGCTATCTACTGCTTTGTCACATTTGTTCCAGGCTTTGGGGGGTGAGAAGAGGAGTGTGTGTAGTGTGATTAAATTAAAGCTTATGATGCTATTAAAGAAGTGGTTATTACAGTCTAGTGTCATCATAAGGAAAACTGCCTGGGTCTCCATTTTGGTGGCTGTACTGGTTGACTTCGTCATGAATATCTTAAAAATTGTTTGTGGAAAAAAAAAAAAGCGAGTCTTTAAATGCCATGGAACAAGACATTTAAAATAAACCCTCCTGTTCTGCACCAGTTCTAAGTGAGCTGACAGCATTCTAAGAAGAAATCACATTCCGTCAGCACCTGTCAAGGGTCTTTGTAACATTTCTATTTCAATTAAACAGTTGTAGTCTCCTGGAATAAAGAATTTAAGAAGAAAGAAAACTTGATAATCTGTTTTGCAAATATTGAAATTCAATCTTTAAGTTCATTGGGTGCCTCAGTTTCCCCATCCATAAACTGAAGATAATTATATCACAATTTAAAACTTATTTAATTATGTTGATAAGAGAATGCTATAGGAGGGCCAAACATTATTATCATCGTTATTACTGTTACATTTATAGATTGTACTGTCCATACTGACTCATTATATGAAAGCAATTACTTTGTATACTGTCCCATGACTGAAAGTACAGTATGGTATTAAAGACAAACATGTAAAATTATAGATTGCCAGCATACCAAAAAAAAAAAAAAAAAAAAAAAAAAAAAAAAAAAAAAAAAAAAAAAAAAAAAAAAAAAAAGAAAGGAAAAAAGAGCAACTCAACAAACTCTAGTAAAATCCTTTCTTTGCAGATAATCTATGACTCAAATTCTGCTTTTCCCGTGATAGCTCAATACTGGAGCTTTACCAGTCTCCAGGGGAAACCAAGATCTGCATTTAAATAAAGATATTAATAACTAGAGCTAGGTTTTGTTTTGCAAGGATGGAAAGTGTTGTAAGGTACTTTGTATAAGAGAGCATGTGAAGTGAATACCAAGTGACATTCCAAAATATACTGAAGAGTTCAGTTTTTGTCATTTATCACATCTTGTACAGTAAATTATAGGTTATATTGTAGGGAATCTAGTAAATGCATTATTCAGGGGTTTTGGTGGAATTCTGTTATTAGCAATTTAAGTTTAACTTTAGTGTGTTTTGCTAGGACTGTTCATACACTAAGAGACAGCATATGTTCATTAAGGTTTGTCAGCATTACATAAGACAGAAGCAGAAAAAAAAAAAAGCCTTAAACAACAATGACAAAAAAAACCCCACAGCCCTAAAGAAAATAAACACCCAGCAAAACAATTTTATTGTTGGATACAGGCAGCTGTGTAATTTAGTCTCAGAATAAATGTTTCATGTGAAATTAGAGTAACAGTCTTCTGAAGATTATGTAAAGGTTAGGTTAAGGAGACTTTTGGGTGTTATACAAACAAAAATCTAGTTCCAGAATTTAGTGTGAGGGACAAGAAACTAGAGGGTTTTCAGTAATACAGGGCTGTAGGTTAGTGAGCAGTGGTCAGATCCCTGTACCATACTTCTATGTTTACCTTTTTTTTTTAAATAGGAAATCCCCAAGAAGTTTGACATCTTTCTGAGTGTTAAAGACATGTACTAAATGATAGTTTCCGTCTTTATGTCTAATCACTTTACTTAATAGCACAGGACTTTGTGCTGCAGTTGGGCGCCATTGCAAGGTACAAAGTAAAGAAAGGAAAACCTCTTTGCTGTTAACTAATCTTGTTTCATACTTCCTTGTTGACAGTTTTGAAATTCCTATGCCTTTTCACCCTTCTGGAACTGTAAGGGTTTGTGGTTTTGTTTTTTTTTTTTAATAGTACTTTGAAATCATAATTTTTTTAAGGTGGCCATGAAGGATGTCAGTTCTAGTTTTAGACTGCATAACTCTGCTCTGTACAACAAAAAGTACTGCTAGGGATTTAATTCTCAACACGACAAGGTCAGCATATTTCCTCTTGATTTTGCTTACGAATACTATTTCTATCTGTGTGGACTGGAAAACTGAGAACTAGGAATGATCCAAAAAATCAAATCGTTTATATTCTGTCAACTTACTATGCCTTTTGATTTCTCATTGTTTAAACTATATAAATCTTTTCTAAGCTTTGCTATTTAAGATTGCTTTCTCAATACAGTGTCCAGCAGTGCAAGTACACTGAGGCTTTCATGCATCGTGCTGTGTTTAATCTGCTTTAGGACAAACCAAAATACGTCTGTGTGAAATAGCTGACTCAGCTCCTCATTAATTCCCCTGCCTTTGGCTGGGGTGACTTGGAGCAAAGGTCCCTTTCTTTAGTGGGTGGAGATGCCCTACTGAAGTTTTCACCCTCCAATAATGGTTGCTGCTGATCAGGTGAAGGATTAAGCAGATGTCCCTAAGTTTCCTCTTCCAACTGCAGAGGCTGGTGCAGGATCAGGTGACTGCCTGCCTTCCCAGCATCACTCTGCCTTGAGGAAGGGCATGGTACAAGTTTTCCTTTATTTTGGCTTCAAATTTCATGTGCAGTGTCAGAAATATTTGGGAAATATTGTGAAAGAAGACATTTTATTATTGAACATTTTAGATCACAAGATAGGAAATAGGAATGAGAAACCAGTTTTTAAAACAGAGTAATAACATTTCTGAGGATCCTTACTCATCAGGACCTTGCTTAATTGCTTTTTTTTCCATATAAGTAGAAATGGAGATACCTGTAAGCTAAGATAGATACTAGTACAGTTTTGTAGATTAGTCATCTGGGTTCAGGTAAGTTTATTTTGTATACCATTCGTGTTTCTCAGGCAAATAGTGATCCAACATGTATTAATTGCAGTCATGAGCAATTCCTGGGCTTGCATAATGTGTCAGTAAGTGCAGAATCAGGCCTTGTCTTTGTCCTGGATTTGTCCTGGTAGAGTCAACTCCACTGGAAGCTAACGGCAGATAGCAATTCTTTTTTTTTTTTATTCTCTAACATTTTGCCACTGTTAAAATTGTGACAAAAAGGAATTGAAGAATACTGTCATTTTAGCGATTGTAGTGATAGCTGAAAGTAGATTAATACTTACTCATTCATGCATGAGGGGGAAGAACGGCTGAATGTATTTGAAGCTTTGTCTTTTCTAAGTTATGATCCTTGTCTTCTTTAGTGAACCCGCAAGTAAAAAAAGTACCATGCCCCAGCAACCTCGGATGTGTAATATTCATAAATAAAATGACACTAGAAAAAAAGATCTTCGTTGTATTTTCACTTTATATTATTATGCTCTCAATAGTTGTTTCTGCAGCACTTTCATTGTGAGACAACATAATGTGCTTTTGTCAAAGCACAATGTTTCTTTGTGCTGAGAACAGGTGTATTGCTGTCCTCATTAAAATAAATTAAATTGTCAGCTACGACTCTATATCTAATTATTTAATTTGCTGGCTTTTTCTAAAGAAATGTGGTGAATTGAAATTATTTATAAGTCTGACTGAAATGCTGCTTTCCAGGTTTCAGTATTTCATATATACTGATGTATGTCCATGTATTTTTGGCTTTATTTTTTTTCTCTGTTATAGCAAGGACTCTTGGGGTCAGACCCTTTGCCGGCATAAAGCAAAAGAGCTCAGTTTACTCTCAGGCACAAACTTAATTTCATTAGGCATTTCTATAATAAGTACTGTTGGTTAAAATATGGTTATAAAATATTTTGAAAAATATTTTAATATTTTCTAAACAGAGAGAAAGTTACTTAACATTTTTCATTGAAAGACCAAACCTTTTTTAATTTTTTTTTTCTATTATGTTGCTGAAAATGCAACCAGTAATACGAAAGAAAAGTTAAAGAGGGAGTGGGGGACAAGAAACAAGAAAAAAAAAAAGACACTTAAGGGGAAAATGTTTAATGTTTAAAATATTCTGAAATGGAAATACTGAATATTTTGTGAGTGAAGAGGAAATAAAGATATACCAGTTCTGTAATGATGAGCTCTACTGGGGCAAGAGATCTGTCTCAGTGTACTCACTGACAAGCCTTATGTTTTGGTTTCTAGTATAGAGCTGGAACTGTGAGGACTGATTTTTCAAGAAATAAGGTTTGGTTTTTCTTTTTGTTAGAAAACATAAGTTCAACAAAATCATTGTTTGTTCAGAAACATGCCAGTTCCAGCAAAGATTGTCCCCAAAAAATATTTCCCACATCCATCTATCATTTTCAGAAAAGAGAGAGAGGAAATACCTACTCTGTAACATTCAATAACTGGCATTCACTGGGATAGTGAGAAAAGTTCACGTCCTTGCTTTGCCTCATTAGCGTGAGGGAATTGAACGTAGGCCTCTTGAGGGATGCACGACTCCAGCCTCTGCTGGCCCCTTGTCACCAGTTTGTCTTGCTGGATTGGACGTAGCTCTCTCCATCCTCTGCAGAAAGCTTGAAAGGCCTTGAACAATTTGTTCAAGTGTGGTATGAGAAAGTTTATGAAAACATACAAAGTAAATCTTGATGAGAATATTATTTCCTAGGCAGCTTTATTTGTGGTGAAGTCTGGCTTACCGCCACGGTTCACAGTATGTCCCTGTCTCAGATTGGTGTTTGCTCCCAGTAAGTCATCAATAAGCCTTGGGATCTTTAGAAAAGAAGTTTAGAGTTTTGGATATAATATGGAAAATACGTATTTCTTTTCCGTTACTTTGTGCAATTTTGTGATGTTCTGCTAAATGCAAATTGCTTCTCATTAGATTATTTTGGTGACTTGTTTTCTGCTGTTCATCCACATGTTTATTTATAAACAGATTGCTATATATGATAGCAATTATAGTGTCAGTAAGAATAATAATTTGGCAAAGCAAAGCCAATAATCATTGTGAAGAAGTATATAGGAAGGGCTAAATTAATACCAGAAAAATGTAGTCACACTACAGTGAAAAAATACCCACTTAGGATACTGTGCTTATGACAAAGTCTCTGAAGCATTAATAACTATATGCTCACAACAAGAAAATTTGATAGTTGAAGGAAAGGAGTACTAAATACCTATTATTACAGCAATGCATATTATTAATGAACATAATAAAATATGTGAATTAGTGATACAAAGAATAGCATATAAGGAGAACTTTATGCTAATAGTTTTACAGGGGAGGAGGTGGAAGCCCCTGTTGCTTGAGTTATTTAAAATGGGAGAAAATGCAGCATTTTAAAGAAACAGCCTGTGCTGTAGATTTTTACACCAGAACAAGTGCTACACTGTTCTTGAAAAAATCACGGAAGTGGATATTGGATCCACAAAAGTGGATAGCAGATTATGATGGCAGTGTGAATGAGGTGGTAAGCGCATAGTATCACATAGGTAAACTGATCTTTTGAGAATATTCTCAATGAGTCCCAAAGGAACTGAGATCCAGAAGATTTTTTTTAATTTTATTTTATCAGCGCTAATGACCCAACAGTGAAGAAAGACAAGCTTTCTGAAGTGCCCTTAAGGTGTTTCTTTTGGTCCAATGGCTGTACAGAGAAGGCAGAGTAACTTAAATGCATTTCTTTAAAATTATCTGAACGCTTTATCTGGAATAATCTGGAATTTGGAGGTGGTTTTGGGCCCTTATAAATCTCCGTTGCTTGACAAAGCATGAAAGAGATGGTACCTATGGAAGCATGTGTACTATGCGTCTGTTGTTGTGTGGGAATAACAAAAAAAAAAAAAGAAAAGAAAATTGGTCATCAGATTGTGTGGATTTACAACACACATTTTCTCTCCTTTCTTGTAAGAATATATTTGATACTGTTTCCTGGGGAAAAGTGGTATAGAATATTAATTTTTCACAGGTTCTCAGGGAGTATAATGAATAGCATTAGATGGGGCTTGCATACTCAAATATATGCTTACATTGTAATATAGTCAATTTGTATTAAATTACTAGTTTTCAAAACAATCTTGTTTCAGCTTGAACTGACATTTTCAGAGTCAAGGCAATTTAAATTTACCAACTTGACTGCACTTCTTAATTCAAGTGCACGTTTGAAAAGATTGAAAAAAAGCTGTTACAATAGCTTAACTCTAGCTCAACAATTTGAGAGACAAGAGTAATGGAGAGCTGAAGCCATTCCTCTCTCTCTCTCTCAGCACAGGCTGCTAAAATAATCTGAGGATTAAATCCAGTATTTTGGAGGTATACCAGAAAAATGAGAACTCATACTTTTGCTGCCCATCCAATTCTTCAGTGAAACAACTGGACTTTCAGACTCTTCCAGTAAAACAAGTAAGCTCTGAATGCATCCATAGGAAAATTGTGGGCAGGTTTGTTTTATTTGGTTGTTTGGATTTATTTTTTTGTTTGTTTAATCAGGAGGAAGACTGAAAAAGAGAAGGGAAAAACCAAACATTTCTCTTACCTCAATGATTTTCTGGGCTGTCCTGATCACATTCAAATAGGATTTTTTTTAGGAAGCTGAGAAAAGAAAAAAAAAAAATATTTGAAATTGCTGTAACTTTAGGTTGTAGCATCATTAGATATCTACGGATTTCTAGATGTAAAAAAAACATCTGGAATGGGATTGATAGAATACTAGACTCAGGGAAAGTCCATCAGATTCCATTTTGCAGGCTGTACGTGCATTCTTTGAGCTGTTAGGCAGTGTTCTCAATTTATAGTACACAGGGAAAATTTAATACAGCTCACACTCAATGAATATTGACAAAATAAAGTGGGAATCAACAGAAAGAACATAATATGATGTTGCAGATTCTTGTTATAGAGTGTCATTGCCCATGGATCTGCCAAGGTAGAGGACTATAGCTTTAGGACTGATGCTAATCCATTCTCCTCTTTCTGTTCGCTTTCGCATGTTGTAAAGCATAAACATATTAATTACTTTCTGTTTATTAAATTAAATTTTTAAACTATATTGTTTTCTTTCTGATTTAGAAAAATAAAACACTCTTGTTGTTTTTCCAAAGTTACTACTTGATGATTTTAAAAGTTCCCTTCAACACAATAAAGGTGAAGCATACCGATAAATAAGCTGTGAGTGAGTTTGTATTGAATTATTCATTGATATACATGAAGTAAGACGTCCTTACTACTTTTCAGAATTCTGGCTCTTGCATCAAGATCAAAGCAAACATAATTGGAATGATGCTAACAATGCTATAAAATATAGAAAATTGAGACATGGAGAGCCTAGTCCCTTCAGGTTGTAGCAGAACAAATCTTGAAAAATAAGTGCTTTCACAGCTACCTAAAAATCAAAGACAGGAAGCTCTGTGGAATATTTTGGCAGTCTGTTTATCAGAAGTTCAGTGTGTCTGGGAGGAATTCAGGAAATATATTTACATTCCTGCTAACTTTAATGCCTTAAAGATTTGCAATGTATAAACATATCTGTGGTGGCAAGAAGGTGAGTGCTTTACTGGTGGCTCACTTTCTTTTATCCTACAGTTACGTATTTTCTATACATCAGGAAAAAATTTGAGAATTAATTTGGAGTTATCCTGGTCTTAAATACCTGGTTTTGTTGACTTCTGTCCTTCTGCTTGAGAATCTCAGTAGTATTAATGAGTTTACTTATCAAGTCTTCGTGAGCTAGTGTTACTGATTTTTCAGCAGATAGCACCTGTGGCATGGAAAGATTTGAGTCTGTATTTTCCTTTGGTGTAAATTGCAAGAAAGCCGATGAAGTTTACCCAAGGAAATTTCTACACTTATCAGAAACATGGATCCAGATATTTCAACACTCTTACTAAGGCAAGATTTGTCTCTCTTTGGCTATTTCAAAGTTGAGATGCCATTTGAGATCCTATTTCATGGGTTAGGCCACATGCTCCAGTCATGTGCTGATTTTATTCTGGGATGAATTCTGAGCTATTTGCTCCTACTCCTTGATAAGTAGACCCAATTTTCTAGGTTAAAAGAAACTGTATTGTTCTCTTCCATGTTCTATGAGAGGAATGACTGGGAAACCGCGTGCATAGACCAGTGTTGAAGAGCGCCTGTCATGTATAATATAACATCTGTGTTTCCCTCTCGACTTCTGTGATTATTTTTTTTTCTTTTTGTTGATAGAGAGTAAGGTGAGAAACATACCATTGTCAAACTTGCTCTATGTAGGAAAAGACACTGAAGTGTTTCATGGTTTCTTTTACTTTGATATTGTCACTGATTTAAGGTTAACTGCATTGTGTGCCATCTGGAGACAGAAATCTCTCTACAAATCTATCGGAGGGCAGCAGTTCCTTTGGGAAGTAAGTTAGGGTTAGAGCAAAATTAATGAGTCAGAGCCTATGCTCTTGCAAGTCTCTGGACACTAAATCTTTCCTGAGATGGGCATCAGAGGATGGCATTTGACCCTTAACACAAATCTGAATAAATATAGAGGATGTGAGAGTGTTCGGTTACTTTCTTCTTATGTTATGGCTGTGTTTGTTTAAGCTAAGAACAGGCAGAATAAAAAGCCATTCTTCAATATTCAGGTTTTTTTTGTGAGGACTTATTTCTTAAAAAAAAATAAATTATCTCCACTTCTGTGCAAAGGACATTGAGTTTGACCTATTACAGTTATTTCAGTTAACACCAAGTATGCTGCTGGGTCTCAGAACTTATGTCATCATTCAAGATTTTCTGTGTCTTTCCCCTAAAACTTACTTCCATTGTACTATAAGAACAGTCAGTGTCTCCTTGATGTTTTAAAAAGACAGAAATCCTATTTTATTTGTACAGTAAAAAAAAAAAAAAAAGCAGTGAAAACCTGCAAACAGAAAAATGCTTTTCAGTTAAACATTAATTTGTTCACTAAAAACTGTTACTTTTAAAATATTTACAGTGCTTACTTCCCTGAAATACTTTCCCATATGATTCAATCCTATGTCTCCTCCTGCTCTGTAGTTTAGATCTTCCTTAGTCCTAACAATGCAATACAAACATCTTTTTTTTTGCATCTTGCCTCACTCTTACGCATCTCTAACAGAAGCCATAGCATACTTCCAGTGTAAATTTATGCCTGGATTTATCAATCTGATTTAAGGCAGCTACCTGAAAGACTGAAATTAATTTCAGTGCACTGAAGAGCACAATTACCTATTTTTTTTTTCCCCATGAAGAAACAGAGATTTCCAAAAGATGATTCCTTTATCTTCTGGAAGGAGTCTGAGTGTTTTCATAGAGGTCTACAGGAACCTACAGTGTTTTCAGTAATTACCTGAAGTTAAGCTGGCTAAACTGAGCCTTTCATCCCTATGCAAAGTGACCATGGATGGGCAGATTTGGAGATGCAGTTTGAAAAGGGAAACAGCAATGCAAGTTTCTCCACAGTGCCTAGCCAGTGTGCAACAATCCTGAGGCCACGACTGTGCATTAGGCCATGGCTATGCATGGCTAAGCACTGAACGCTTGCTCATTCAGTACTTGACACTACTGCTCAGACTGCCAAGAAATGTCACAGTTCTTCTGGATGTTTTATAAGAAGGACAGGCATAGCCACAAGGAAGTTAACTACGACAACTCTAATTCAAGATGAGAGAAAAAGGAAGCATCAAGGAATTAAATTCAATCCAATGAGTAGTGATCTATTGCTAAGCCAATAAAAAGGCTAACTTCTGCACCAGAACTATTTCATTTGGATGCGTGCATTCAATTAGTTTAGTGTTATTCTGTGTTGTAAAATGCCTGAGAAAATCTTATGAAAATGGGTTGGTTTAGTAGGGTCTGTTGTGATAGGACAAGGGGTAATGGTTTTCAAATAGAGGGAAGTAGATTCAGACTGGACATAAGGAAAAAAAAAATTTACAATGAGGGTGGTGAAACACTGGAACAGGTTGCCCTGATGGATAGATGCCCCATCCCTGGAAACATTCAAGGCCAGACTGGATGGGACTCTGAGTAACCTGATCTAGTTGGAGATGTCCCTGCTCCTTGCAGGGGGATTGGACTAGATGTCTTTTCCAACCCAAACTATTCTATGATTCTATGAGGATATGACCAGACAGAAGTTTGCAAATCAACAAGATTTGAAGTCCAGGAAAAAAAAAAAAAAAAAAGGTGTTATTACATCTGTCTTTATTTGTAACAAAACTTGTGGGAGCTCCTTGGACTGACCTGACCTTTAAGAAGAGGAGACAATGCTTGTCTATCTTTTAGGAAAAAAAAATGTTGAATATTAATTTTGTTTAAAAAGTTCAATAATGAAGTATTCAGTACATTATCAACAAAAGTCTGGTTTTAGTTAATAATTTCACTGTTTGAGAAACTGTAATTAAAATATCATGCCTTATTTCTAATTGCTATCTGTCTTTATTGTTGGTTCTAACAGCAATGAGTCCTTCAACCCAAGAACAAAGAACAAATAACATGTTTTGATAATAGAGGCTAAAGGAAAAAAAAAAAAAACAAAAAAAAACCAAGAAAAAAAAGCTCTTCAGAATTGAATGGAAACATGAAAGAGAGAGCCTGGAGCACAATCAACACAAATATAGAGTGTCAATAAATTTGTACTTTTTATCAGATTCAAAAGTATAGAGATAAAGGTGTTTATTCACACCTCATTAATGAGGCAGAGCTGGAACATTGCTCCTCTTCTAATTTCATGGAATTTAGGTATTAGCAAAATGAACCCCGGAGAATGGTTTGTTAACCTTATAATCAGTCTTCCACGTCTTTGAAAATAGAATCATAAAATCATAGAATAGTTAGGGTTGGAAGGGACCTTTAAAGGTCATCAAGGTCATCTAGTCCAACCCACCCCCCCTTCCCCTCCCCCAGATCAGGTTGTTCAGAGCCTCATCCAACCTGGCCTTGAATGTTTCCAGGGATGGGGCATCTACCCCATCTCTGGGCAACATGTTCCAGTGTTCTATCACCCCCATTGTAAACCAATTTTTTTCTAATATGTAATCTGAATCTACCTCCCTCTATTTGAAAACCATTCTCCCTTGTCCTATCACAACAGGCCCTACTGAAGAGTTTCCCCCCATCTTTCCTGCAGGACCCCTTTAGGTATTGGAAGGTCGCTATATAAGGTCTCCCTGGAGCCTCCTCTTCTCCAAACTGAACAGCCCCAACTCTCTCAGCCTGTCCTTATAGGAGAGATGCTCCAGCCCCCTGATCGTCTTCGTGGCCCTCCTATAGTTAGATTTTATTTTGAAGTAATTAGATTTTACAAACATGAGCACATCCCATCAGGGCTTTAGCCTTCCTCACCCAAAGGCTAAAGGAAGCCTCTTTGTAGTCCGCCCAGGCTACCTGTCTCTGCCTCCACCCTCTATAGCCTTTCCTCTTCACTTTCAGTTGGTCCAGGAGCTACTTGCTCATCCACGCAGGCCTCCTGGCCTTTTTGCCTGCCTTGTTCTTGTGAATTTGACTTTTTGGTTTAATTCTGATTATTTCTTGGTTCGGCTCAGAATGAGTAACTATTATCAATGGATATTTCCTACAAGATTGCATCAAGTACTAGGCTATAGATATGTTCTCAATAAAGGCTTTCTCAATATCTTTTGTTTTTTCTCTGCTGTATTTGTATGATCTATTGAATTATTTTTTGGAATGAAAAAAAAAAATGAGGCAGGATCTTATTTCATTAACTGAAAAGGCTAAAGACTTCTCCACAAAGATGGGATATATATGGTTTACAATCTTTTTCTCTTTTTCCTGAAAATGGATCACTGTACAGATAGAAATTCAGAAGAAATAGGAAGATGGGAAAATTGAAAAACATGTGATTCCAGTCCCGGTTCACAGGACTGGGTTTCTGAAGTCCATGATTTTTGTATAAAACACATAAACACTCCTGGAGGCTGTGACGAGAAAGTTAAAATAAGCATCCTGGACAAACCAGCAGATTATGTCAAGCCGTTTATCCTGTCTGACATGACAGATAGCCATTTGAAAACAGAATTTCATCTTCTGCAGGAACATGGCCACCTTCTTTTCTCCCTTTTGGGCCTTTCGCAATTCCTTCAGGCATAGTTACACCACAGCAGTGTTTATAGCAGGCCTCACCACTTTTTAAATGTCTTTTCTCTGCAATTCACAGAAAAAAAGTTTTGTTAACATTCTTTGTGGAAACGGCTTTAATTGTTGCTTGTGCTGAATGTGGTAGAGATCTCTAAATCTATGGAAAGAGAAGCCATGCAAGAGGCCATGAATACAATATGATATTTGATCTGCTTTCAGATTTGAAGAAGCAATTTTTTTTGTGTGTGTGGTGATGAATTAATGTGCGCAATGGCTGGGCTTCTGCATGTCTTGTGGGACACCCGGTGGCAATGCCTAGAGTTACATTGCAATTTAGTATTCTGATGTGTTTGGCCCCAGCAGTGGCATTGGAGTGCCCTGCACAGTTCTGACATTCTTAGACAAGCTTTGAGCACGGACTTCCATGATTTCAAAGCTGAAGAGAGGCCTGATTCAACAGAAGATATTCCCTGGCAGGGCCTCCTACTTCTGCAAGGGAACGTACTTAAACATACAGGCACTTGCAGGATATGAAGTGGGAGTCTTGGTTTCAAGGTAGATGCTTCCAGGATTTGATAACAGAAGGCATTTTCAAAAATCTTGTCTTCAGCACCGAAGTAGGAGATCAGAATCTCTTCCTTGAGACTTATTTTGCATCTAGCTTATTATTCTTTTATAGCCGATGGAGCTACTCTCATTTACACTAGCTGAAGATTTGCATTAAATATGCACTTAGTTTGGACCATTGCATGCTTTCACAACAAATGTTCACCTAAGCATAACCTGTACTTAGCACACTATGGCTCCTGCATGCCTTGAGGGCTACCACTCAAGCAAACAGAATATTGAGGTTGGTAACACTGACGATAGAACAAGTTTTAAGTGGGATGAAAATTATGACATGAGAATAGGAGATTCTAGGAGGGGTATGTTGTGGTTGGAGTGGAGAGAGAAAAATAGGGCTGAAGAATCAGGTGATGCTGGTTTTCCTTTCTAAGTCAGCAGCACTTCAGAAAATAAATATACTCGGAATTCCTCATTCTGAATCTCAGCTTAACTATCAGCTTTGAAATCCTTCCTGAACTTATTTTCCTAACTCTGCCTGCTGTAATCTCTTATAATCACTACTTTAGAAGCATAGTCTTGCCCATCAGTCCATATTGGAAAACTATAGATTAGTCTTCTGTGCAGTTTCCTTGGTTTAGAATCCCTTCAGGCAGATAAAGGCTTTCAGGTGTTCCCAGAAGTTAGAAAAAACTGCAGCTCTGTAACTGGCTCTTACCATTAATGTTTCTAACTATGTGGCAATTCACCTTTCCCTGTCTCTTTCTCCATGTTGCATTCAGTTCCCTTATAAAGGCTCATAGACAAACTAGATATTTCTCGCTCATTATTTAATCCAGTTTTGGTATTGTTTGGTTTTTGGTTTGGTTTTTTTTTTTTGAGATATGAATCTCCATTACAAATATTTTTAAAAAATAAACTTTGTAAATTTTTATGTAATGTCTACAGTATGTATTTCACTATGTCTCAAAAATCTTGGAATGTTTTACACAGAAAAAAACAAAACAACAGCAAAAAAGTTAAGTTATTTAGATTTAAGAATGCTAGAACATCTAATTTAAAAGTAAAATTATTTTTCAGACTTAAAACTAACATACATATCATTGTAGCCAAGAGGCTTTCAGGAGAATTTAAAGTCAAATTCAGGATGCAGCTGCATTACATGATGGAAAAAATTAGAACATCAAAAGATACACATATATCCCTTCTTTATGCCTTTCTTTAAACCTTCCCCATTTCTTGTGCTAGTTTTTAATATCTGCAGATATCAGAATTTTGCACTAAGTGTGTAACACTTAATATAAATTGAAATGTAACAAGAAGATATTTACTAATTGCTGCAATACTAAATACCTCAATATGTGAAAGAATTTTATGCTAGATGATAATATTATGATGAAAAAGAGAGACATGAGCTTGTAATGAAACTGTTGGATAGTGACATAGTAGATTACTTTAAAATGTTTAGATACACATCTATGCATCCATGTACTATTTCTATTATTGTAAATAGTAGTCAGTTTCATTGAGCTAATTCCTGACTTCCATTCTGAGGAGAGTAGCTGTCAGAACTACAACAATGGCTGAAGAAAGATACCCTAGATTTTTCCTTGGTTTTTTTTTTTTTTTTTAAATACAGAGCTTTTGGTCATGTCAAAATCTATCAGTATGAACAGCTATGGAGGTATCACAAAAAACCCCATATATTTTGTCTTCAAGTCATATGGAATACCATTAATTATTTTATTTGCCTTTTCATCCATTCCTCTCTGCATTTATGTACTTGCTGACAGCTGTACTTAGTGGCGTGACACACAACCTTCCCTAGAGCAGAGCCCTGTGAGCATCTGCATTATTGTGTTTCTCAGCTGGATGGAATCTATTGCTCTAGGTCAGCCCATCCATGTAGGCAGCCATTTAAAGGAGACTGTTTCACTTCTACCCAGGATATAGCAGGACCCTAAATTTGTGCTGCTAGAGTCATCAGTATAAAGTAGAGAAAACTCTCCAGCACAAAAAGTGTGAAGTTCAGGATGCTCTCCTGCTAGTCCTTACTTATTATTAGCTACAGTAATTGAAGGATATTGTTTTAATTTCACATTCTGTTATTGCATTTGTCTAAATAAAATGTCTGGGGTTTGACAGTAGATGCTACAATCCATCATGTGAAACACAGACTAGTCAGCTGTTTTTGGCAGTTTGGAGATTTCTTTCGGCAATTAACATACTGTATTGAGCATGATTTACATAAGAGAGTATTTACTAAGTGAGTCTTAGTTAGGTTGATCTAAGAAATGCAGTCCTTGTATGTATAAGTTGTGTCACTGTTTTTGGGGGGTTTCACATCTGTTGTGTTCATCTGCTGTAAAAAAAACCCACGAAGTCATACTGCTGGCAAGTCGCAATTTATTCAGTGCAAATGGTCTTCAGATAATGTTCCAGAGTGAATCAAAATCTTACTATGTTTTTCTCTTAATGCAATTTTATTGTGTTCAGCTGGCTTTTCAATTCAGAGGAGGTAAGTATTAACTCACTTGTGTTTTACCTCCTGTTCAGCAGCAGGGTAGAAAGAAACAAAGTGAAATGGTAGCCAGACCACTGAAATTAAAAGTATGTTTTCCACTGAAATTTCTAAACAAATAAATTAGTTTATCTAAAATGAATAATCTTATTTTTATGCTTACATCTCTCCTTTAGAGGCTTGAAAGCAGGGTAATAAGTATATGATGCTCTCTTTGTGTGATATTATAGCTTAATTATCTTATGCTGTTTAATAATGCCATGGATAATATTTTGAATGAATTATCATTAAACCTGTTTTGGTTTCCATGTAGTAATATATAGGAAGAGAGCTGGTAATGTTGCAAGCACAAGTTAAACCCTTATTATGTGCCTGCAATATCAGTTTTTTGTAAAGTCTCATTGGAATGGCAGGAAGATGTCAGAGCTGAAGGGCTCATTCTGTACTATCTGCTCATAGCCAGGACTAGAGAAAAGAGACTCTCCTTGGTCTCAGTACTTCTTAAAAAAATATAATTCCATTGAGAACAGTGGATATTCTGTAATTCCTGCATTTTCCTCCATGCCCTATAGAAACATGGCACAATAGTCTTAAGAAGCCAAACATCACAAACTGGTAGAAAGTTTGTTAGAAAATGTATACTCTAACAGTTGTACTAAATTAAGAGAAAATGGAAAAGGTCCAAGAACTTTATACTGAGTACTCTGTTGTCTCTGAACAAAATTGTATTTTAAAATAGGTAAATGCTGTAAAAGTGTATTTTCAGCTTCCTGTGTCTAGCAGATGAGCAGAAATTAATTTTTGCTATAAACATGCAAGCTTCTGAATCCTTCACTGAATTTCACCTGGTGCAAATAAATACTATCAAAGTATTTTCATGCTTCCGTAGCTGTGAAACTAAACAGAACTCTTTTACAATGTTAGTCAATGCAAATCCAAATTGTCCATATTCTGTAAGTAGAAGGAAAAAGATAATATTGGTCTCCATATATATGAGTTAATCCATGTGTGAGGAGGTATTGCAAAGGCATTTGATTTTCTGACTCCAAACTGTGTTCTCTTTCAGTAAATCCGTTGCTTCACCGATCTATAAAATAATCAGAAATTTCAGAATGACCAATTTCTTTTCATATGCCTGACTACTTAAATTGGGATTGTAACTTCTTTATTAAGTAGTTTGTAAACACTTTAATTTTCCCTACCAGTCATTGTTTCCTCTTGATCCTGCAGTCCTTACTGAAGCAAAACTCTCATTCTCACTAAAATAAGGGGTAAAGAGCCCTCTGTCCTTGCTAACAACTTTATTCAGTGAAAAAAAAACTTGTTGCACAATTCCAAAACTCTGAGCTATGGCTAAGAAATCTTGAATTCTCTTAATAAACCTGCCACTGACTATTATATGACTTAGAACAATTAATTTAACCTCCGTTTCCATTTATCTTTCCATTCTTTGACTGTTTTGTGTATGTAGATAGGATTAGCCAATGGCTTGTCTCCTTAAAAGTTTGCAAAAAAAAAACCTGGATAGCTGATCTCAGTCAAGCACTCTGGAGAGATACTATCATACAAAGAAATAATAAATCAAATCTACAGGAAGCTTGACAAATGACAATCATTTATTTTTATGGGTGTCATAAAATTAGACTTGCAGTCCACTTAGAGAAATCTACATCAAAACAATAGACTTTTGCCTGTCAGCTAATTATCTTTAATTTCTAATCAATCTTTATTTATTTATTTTTCTGCTTAAGATATATAGTTTTTTATTGACTCACTCCCACCTGCAGTTACACAGACTTTGAGGAAAAGTTG
This sequence comes from Tetrax tetrax, assembly GCA_009806455.1. Taxonomy (NCBI): domain Eukaryota; kingdom Metazoa; phylum Chordata; class Aves; order Otidiformes; family Otididae; genus Tetrax; species Tetrax tetrax. The sequence continues at coordinate 472,117 of WHYT01017880.1, forward strand.
CATAACACTCACTTAACTATCCTTCCAGCAGCACATATCTTTTAAGACCTGTGTTTACTGATGGCACAGTAAGCAAATGCTGTGAAGATTAAGCAGAGAAGTTAAACAAAAAAAAGTAATCCTTCTCCATGTTATTCCAAGGGCACTGCCAGCAGATTACCAGGGTGGGAGGATGGGAGTCTGACATTCAGTGAGTTAGTGTTCTCTGGTTCAGTCAAACTGAAAAATACAGCGAAAATAACCTTCCCCTCCCCCCGCCCTTCACGAGTATGCCTGTGCTCTTTATTGGCATTTTGCATATGGTAGTTACTTTTCTCTAACAAACAATGCTTATGGTTTGTTTTCTTTATGGAGAACAACTATTGATAGAGATATGTCTTAAGGCATATAGTATATTTACTTCTGATGCTAATCAGAGAAGAAACAAAAGAGCATACTATTACATAAATTTATGATCTTGAAATAGAGATCATAGGATTCACAAGCCAAATCACCCATGCAGTATTCACTCTTTCATTCACATTTATTTTTTTTTTTTAGCAGAATAAAGTACTTCTTCACTAGTAATGTCATGGTATGAACGTTCAGCTACAGGACCTCTTAATCTAGTACAATAGAACAGAGTGTATTTTAAGGAAAATAACATCTTTTGTTTATAGTTTGTCCTTAACTTGTTAAAATACTTAGATCTTAAATTGCTTTTGTAAAAAAATAAAGAACTCTGTGTAAAAGACAGAAGAGGAGGAATTACAAAGGAAGAAATGTATGTTATCTATTTTATTACTAGTATTTGTGGTGAATATTTGATGGAAGCTACCTGTTACCTTGAGAATGCTTATATAAAGTGCCTGCCTAAAAAAAAAAAACTTACTAGCATACTTAGTCCTTATTAGTGTACTTAGTTTTGCTAAGAGCTGCATTGCAAAACAGTAGGACCTTCAGCTAAAGTTATTCATAATAGCCAACAGAGACAGAATACTTTATCTGTTTCTAGGAAATTAATAAACAAGCTGTTGTTAACCAAGGAAAAGGAAATTATTTCAAGAACTAAGGAAATTGTAGCACTCTGCTAGTGAATCCCAAACGAATAAATCCAAATGCATTAGTAAAAGTTCTTCATTTTTAAGTCAGCTGTAGCAGCATATGAAAACTCATTAACAGAGAGGAAGTAAAAAGGGGACCGAATACCTTAAAAGTTGTTTTTTCTAAGTACTTTTTTCTTACAAATGATTATTTACAAAGACTTGCAGTGATGCATTTTGAATCTCTTTTCCTAGCACTAATTACTTGCATCTTTAATTACTACTCAAGTCAACCCATTACTTAGAGATGAAACTCTTTTAGAAAAATATAACTTTCAAATGTTTACATTTATTTTAAAATATTATTAAAGGATTATTTTTTAAAGGAAAGGGTCATAGTATTAACTTTGTGGTGAATCTCTGTGTAAGTGGTAATTAAGATACCACATAAGTGATAACGAAGTATCTTCATTTTCACATCTATTAGAATGAATTTGTTCTGACTGTCTAATATTACTGAGTCTCATTTTGGAGTAGATGTTTATCTTTCTTTAAGGAAAGCCCACAGAAACGAACTGTGAGAGAAGAGGATATAGAAAATAAATTCATCATCCTTTTTTTTTTTTTTAAATTAAAATTATCTTGCCCTTGATTCAAACAATTACCATAGTGTTATTCAATAAACCTTTCCTCACTGGCAGTACTATTAAATTTAACAGAGTTTTCAGCTAGACAACACATATTTCTGTAATATTATTTTGTATCATCACCATATCATCTCATGCAAGAGTGGGTAATGGAAATTAATATTGTAGTGATATCCTGTGACACTAATTGGACTAGCTTACTTCACTATTATTGAGGAAAGAGGATTGTCTAAAATTTGTTTAAAGGATTTGCAGGAGAAACAAATATAATGCATAGTGTATGCATTTGTCTGAGCTACTAATAATTTACTTGGCTTTGCATAATATTATTAAAATACCTGAGTATATGGTGCATAAAATTGCATTTTGTATAGAATTGAAGAGAAATAAAAAAAAAAAAGCACCAAAGGAATAATGAGAAAGGCTTAAAAGTGGAGGTGTAGGAAGATGAGGGGATGATAGCACATGAGGAAAAAAAATTCACATCAGCTTGAGTTACACTCACTTAACAGTAGCTTTTCTCTTTGTAATTGCTGTCTTGAAAAATGCTTGCCAATTTACAGAATATTTACTAGTTATATTTAAATTTGTCTTTTCCATTTATCGTAGTCAAGAGTTAAATAATCTTCCCTGGACACAACTAAAGGGATCACCTAATAAGATATTAAATAGACCATTTTATTTGTTACTAAAAGTTTATCATCATCTAAATCATGCCTGCAAATAATCCAGATGGATTATAGTTTATGTAAAGTAAACACGTCCCCAGCCAGTGACATCCATATGGTCATTCAAGTGGGCTTCTGGGACCTGAAATGGCACTTAAGGTAATATACTTCTTTTAAATATATATCTACCTACTGTGTATTTGAGTTTAGTCTCGTGCTGTTAATAGGATCTTTTATTCTGTCATTGTCTTTGCAGAAAAAAAAAACCAAACAAGCAAACCAAAAAAACCCCAACTATTATGTATTTGCTACAAGACAGGTGCTGGGCATACTTGCATGTACAATGGCATATAGTATTAGTTTTCTCATGAGGTGTGAGGGAAAGAGCTCTGTGCTTTTTTTACCCAGAGACCTTTTCTCAAGTTAGAGGAGCTACCTCATTCCTCACTGAGATTATAGCAATGTTAATGGTGAGTGAGATATCTCTCACCTCCCATCCTCCCAAATAAGTGGCAGGGTTTTGAATTTGGTTCCTTTCTGCAAATATTTGGAAGAAAGGCTATAGGCGGGGTCTCAGAACCCCAGATGCTCACAGGAGCCAAATTATTTCTATTTCCAAGTTGCACAAATTTTTTTTTTTTTATTTTGGTTATTGGATTGCTTTCCCTCCCTCCATCCTAATTTTGTTTACTTTTAATGACTTTGTGACTCTGCTATCATTTTTCTATAGTAACTGAACTTTGTAAAAGCTAGGCTTTTATTACAGTCTGAGTTTATACATCAACTAAAGAGAATGAGAGGTTGTGCATGTATCCACTCCAGTGCACAGCCCCTAGGAAACTGGCATAGAAGTAAAGATACGGGAACTTGGAGTAAATGAAAAATCAGAAAACCAGATTAACTTCCTGTGACTGCTAAGCCTCAGGGAACAAGGTCACAAAGAGACAGAGCTATTATAATTGAAGTAATGGTGTTACATGCTGTAAACATAGACCAATGGGTCCGTAAAAATGGCCATCCTTTGCAAATACCACCCCCCACCCCCCATACTGCAATTGTGAGGAGGTTAGATGTAGACTTTCCTTTTGATATGATCATGTGAATATATGTATGGTGTGACTGAGTTGATAAAATTTAGCACAAGAGATGATTCATAGCTCATAGTTCTTGCATTTTGGAGTTTTAATGTGTGAAACAGAAAGCTACTGCTTTCTAAACGTTAAGTGATACTAGCCTAGCAAGGGCTAAGTGCACTGCTATTGTATGCATTTCTGTAGTAGCTGGAAACATCTGCTTTGTGTGTGTCTTGGAATGAGAACGCCACGAGCTGGTCTTGCAATGTTAGTGCTCAGACTCTCACACTGTATAGAGCTAAAAGACTGTGTCATGGCAGGAAGGATGACAGACACACCAGAAAAAAAAAAAACAACCAAAAAAAACCCCACATGTGCATTATCTTTTGAACCTACTGATTTCCTGTCAATGAACTCACAGCTTATGGATTTGGAACTGCTTTTAGAATGAGTTCGCATGCTTATCAGAGTTGACAAAGTGACAAGGGAATGAAAAATAATTCCCTGCTGTTTCCTTGATTTGCTTTCCTATCCCTTGCATTAAGATTTCATGGGATCAACGTGGAAATAGGGCTTTCTTTGAGACTTCAAACAAATCAACAAACCACTGAAAGAATGAAAAATAATGCTTTCAGTAAAGTACTTGATTTCTTTTAAAGAAATAATTAACTAGTTACTTTACTTTTCATACAGTTATTTTTAACATTATTTATGCTCAGTAATTCTGCAGAAAATATATTTGTAACTTGCTAATCTATCAAGCATATGTTATTGAATGATTGACTATTACTTGCTGCAAATATGTTTGATTGTTAGATGAATCTTGTAAGTTCATCATATCACCATGTGCTGAGCATCTGGGGTGGGCAGATTAACTTCTTCTAATTATTCCTCAAATCTTTTCCCTTCTGGACCAATTTTTTTATAATTCAGTATAACCATTTCTTAATTTAGCTTAATCACTGGATATAGGAATCTTCTATATGCTATTGACAAAGCCTTAAGAGAGCACATTTAAGAATAGCATATTACCTGTGTTTACAGATTGAGTTTTGTTTTCTGAGGAGCAAAGGATTAGGTGGGAATATAAAGTATTTTGAAGTCTGCTTAAAGTACTGATCCTAATAATAGAGTTCTAATGATTGTATAGCTATAGTTCGGTGTGGGTATTTGTATTCCGGTAAAGTAAAAGCAGGATGCACTGTACCATTCTCATTTTGCAAATTTTAGGTAAGTAGTGAATCAAGCTCTTCTTACCACATTAAGAAAATGTCTTGTCCATTCCTGAGATCAGTGTTAAGTGAAAGTCATATAATCTGTTTTGGACAGCTACCTTGAAATGAAAGAATTGTCCTCTGAAATACCCCACTGGATGTAGAATGAGTCTAAGGCAGTAGTGAGTAGTAGATATGAAGACTTTAGGTGGATAAAGCCAAGGAAGATACATCTCAGTTTTGTTTTTCTCACAGAAAAAGTCACAGCAACTGTGATATAAACAATCTTTTGTCTATGATATGCTAATAGCTCACAAACATCAAATTTTACACACTTGGCTGATAAGTACTAACTCATAATGCCGATTTTTTTTTAGTTATATCTTGATTTTTCTCTTCTCTTTCCTTCTTTTCCCTTCATTTCTTTCAGTAGCTGTGCCTCTCACCCCTGCCTGATATTTTCCCTATTTAAAAATCAAAACCAAAAAACAACAAAAAAAAAAATCATTAACCATAAGCTGCCTCTGCAGTGAACTTAGTGGTGTCCATGTATCAGACATGCCTATCGGATAAGGTCCATTAGGGATGTCAGGTACAGGTGCATTTCTGACTTTCAAATCAGCTTCAGGTGTGAAACAGATACTGAAATGCTCAGATTAGGTAAAGTAGCCTCTGGGGTAGCCCCTGGGTCTGAGCAATAGCAGAACTTGAGGCAACTATAAGCTTTCCTGGCAAAACCTGTCAGTACCTGGATATTAATCAGATTTGTATGCTCTTCCTGCTTAAGATACATAATGTTTCCACTGGATTTTGTACATTATTTGTTTGGTCTATCTTTGCCTAAATTTTCCATCTTTGAAATATGAATTTTAATACTTCATTACTAACAAAGATATTGCAATGCTGAAATTATTAAGTACTCTAAAGCAATCTGTGTCTATGGTGACAGAGGTCAGCTATTTATTAGCATGTGATATTTGTTTAAAAGAAACCATTTATATTTTACTCTGATATATGTATCTTAGCTGCATGAAAGGAATAGAACACTCTGCATGTGACCCTCAGAGCTTTATCTGAGTGACATAACTGAAGGATACTTACGTGAGGGCTGGATTTTTTTGCAGAAACATTTACAAATAAAATGTTTTCGTTGATTCAGTATCTTTCCAGTAATAAAAACATTACTTACTGCATTTTTGGGAAGAGTGAAGGCCAGTTCTTCGTGAACTACTTTACAATTTATGCTGTTATTTTGCAAAAGTAATGTTCATATTTGTAAGCTAGTGGTTTTGTGAAAGACAGGATCCATAAACTATGCACAAATACTTTTGCACTGATCTTGTCTGCTGGGCATAGGAACATGTGTTCCTATGAGCTTATATTTAGAATATAAAGAGCCAGCCTTCAGGAGGTCTTAAAAAGATAAATTATATTCAGTATTAGCATGCAGAAGTGAAATATAATTATATATATATAACACTGTATTACTAAGAACAAAAGAGTACAAACCACAGCATGCTGGAGATTATGTTTGTTAAAGGAAGCGAGCGAGTGGAAATGATAAGGAAAGAATGTGTACCCGGCTAGGATAGAGTTAATTTTCTTTATAGTGGTTCATATGGTGATGTATTTTAGATTTGTGACCAAAACAATACTGATAAGACATGTATGTTCTAGCTTTGCTAGCATCAAGGCCTTCTCTGTTTCTCCCTGTGATCCACTAGTGTAAAGACTGGAGATTGCACAACAGGTTGGGGGCTCACACAACTGTGCAGATGACCTGAACTAACCAGAGATACTCCATACCATATAACATCATGTTTAGCAGTAAAAGGGAAAAATAAGAGGTTTTAGGAAGGTTAGCCATCTTTTGCTCAGGAACTTGCTGGGCATCTGTCTACACTTGGGGAGTACTGCCTTTGCATCACTTGTTTTATTCTGTTTTTTGTCTCTTTTCTTACACTTCTTCACTTAATAAACTTAAAAAAAAAAAAAAAACAAAAAAATCTACATACACAAATTTTCTTGCTTTTATTCTTCTTTTCCTCTTCCCACATTCCACTGGGGAGAAAGTGAGCAAGCGTATGGTGCTTAGCTACCCACCAGGGTTTACCGACAACAGAAGGGAATCAGAAAGGGAAGGAAAACAAATTATACTAATTTCTGATGCTTATTATGTAGGGTATATGGATTTTTCATTTGTAGCATATTAATTACATTGTGAGTGAAAAAAATTAAAGGGCATTGAATTACAGTAGATGTTAGCAGGTACTTCAAAAGTTACAATGACAACAAAGAAAAAAGTGTCTGGTTTTGGAGAAAGCATAGCTTTGTACTCTGAGTTATACAGAACTATATTAATCTTGAAACTGTAATGGTTCCATTGTGTGAAGGATTGAATTATGAAACTGTTTTTACAATCCTTACTATTTTCAGGTTCCTCTGACCGCTTAATAACATCAAAAAAAGAAAAGCAGTTATCATTTTTTTTTTAAATTATTGAGCTTCGTGGCCATCCATGTAGTTGCTCTTAGAAAAGGAAATCATATTCCTATTCAAATACCTACTGTCTCTTTTTATGTGTAAACTAAACTTAAGAGGTTTCACTGAGAGGAACAGATGTCCTTGCAGTTTATCCCTAATACAAAACCACACATTTCTTTCTGAACTGCATTAAAGAGATTGTCTTCACAATCTTTGTATTAGGCTTCACATTCTTCATATATTTATATTTCTTTATATTAACTCCTCTTATATCCAGCTTCCACTGACAGGAAGCTGGATAGATGACAGAGACTGAAGACAGGTTTGTACGATAGACTGAACAACGTGTGACCTTCAGTGGCAGCCTGCAAGACAAGATTTTTTAAGTATTTTCCTTTAAACAGTGTTACCTTACTGTATTTCTAGATGAAACCTGTTAGCTTATTTGCAATGGACAACTATTTTAAAACATAAATCACATAGGAACTAATCCTTTTTAATACATTGCTACCTTCACAAATAGCCCTTGCTATGTATCTATCTGCTAGTTCCTTAAATAACTCTATCTTTTTTTTTTTTTTCATAGCCCTGTTTCCAAACATTGATTTCCCTTTGGCTACCGTATTCCATTGGATACTTAAGTCTTGGTCAAGTTTATTTTTCTTCAGTCCCATTTATGCCTCTTTATCCAATTTCTTTGAAGTGCCCTTATCAGAACTAAATATGAATTTGTCTCTATTGCTGAGAGCCAGCATATATAAATTTTCCTTTTAAATTTAATTTTAAGACTTTAAAACTGCCTATATAACTCTTTCCCCTTAACCCAGGGACAGACTTGACTAGGATTTTTTTCTTGCAGTATTACTTCTGGTAGATGTAGTAAATAGCAAAAGCCTTCATGGTTCTGCCTTCAGAGTACTTCATCAGAGCAAGCTATACTCACAGGAAGCCAAACCTTAATGGCTGGAAAGGACCATTGGAGGTCCTCTGTCTGATCCCTGCTCAAGAGAGGGTCAGTTAGAGATAGTTGCTCTGGAACATGTCCAGTTGCATTTTCGATGTCTTTATGTCCCTGTGGATGTACAGTTCCTCTGAGTAATATCTTCCAGTGTTTGCTCTCTCTCATGGTAAAAAAAAATCCACATCCACTCAGAATCTCCCATTCTCCAATTTGTCTACATTGCCTCCAGACCAGTCACCATGTACCTCCAAGAAGACTAGCTCCATCTTCTCTGTGCCCTCCCACAAGGTATATGAAGACAGCAATGAGGTCTCATTCTCCTCTTCAGGCTGGAAAGACCTTGCAGCCTCTCACAGCCTGTCCTTGCATACTGCGTGCTCCATCCTCCTCACTGGCTTGATGACCTTTGCGGGACCTACTCAGTGTCTGTCTTGTGCTGAGGAGCCCAAAACCAGACACAGCACTGGAGATGTAGTCTCACAACTGCCAACCAGAGAAGGATAGCTTTCCTGGACCTGCTCGTTACAGTTTTGCTAGTGCATCCCAGGTTGCAGTCGTCTGTCTTTGCTACAAGGGTGTGCTGCTGATGCATGTTCATTTTGTCCATCAGAACCTTCAGATACTTTTCTGTCAAGCTGCTTTCTATCCAGCCAGCCCCTAGCTTATACTATTGCATGGGGTTATTCTTTCTCAGGTGCAGGATTTTACACTTTGTTGAACGTCATGATGTTGCTGTCAGACTATTCCTCACACCTGTTCAGGTCCCTCTGAATAGCAGCCCTGCCTTCAAGCATCTCATCTGTTCCTCCCAATTTTGTATCATCTGCCAATATGCTGAGAGTGTCCTCTCTGTCATCCTCCAGCTTGTTAATAAAGTCATGGAACAGTATTTGCCCCAGTAATATTGCCATCTGGCTTTTTTACTACTGATCACCACTCCTTAAGAACAACAGTCCAGTCAATTTTTCCTCCCACTTTATTGTCTGTTTATCCAGTCCATAGCTCATGAATTTGGCTATAAGAATACAATCAGAGACTGTGACAGATGCCTTGCTAAAGTCCAAGTATGCCATATCCAGCATTCTCCTCTCACACACACAGACAGTTCTCTCATCATAGAAGGCAGTCAGGTTGCTCAGGCACAATTTGCCTGTAAGGGGAACTCAGTGATTAGTATGTTTCCTGCCATTATTCAAACAACTGGTCTGAGGCAGGCTTTGTTGTAGGCTAAATTGTGGAAGGGAGCGCTCTTCTGCACAAAGAGCAGAGGGGTGAAAGAGATCTTTGGTTCCACATGTTTTGTGTGTGAACATCGTGACACACAAGGATCACTTGTCAAGTCTCAGTCCATGTTAGGTATGGTAGAGGCTACATTAATTTGAGTCTGCTGTCCCCACTCAAGGATCTTCAGTAGACATTACCCAGCCCTGTGAAAGACAGGTGCTCCTACTTTAAACCAGATGATGAACTTTGTCTTTTTTTTTTTGCCCCTCCAATCATGTCAGATTTATCACACCTAATTTTACTCAGATTACCTCTTTTGTTGCTGAGAAGAAGTAGACTATTCTAGGATACTATTCAACCAATTTATTACAAAGAGCTACCTGGTAGCGAAATCAGATCATGCTCTAAAAATACTAGTTCTTTTTACTGAGTATAAGGAACTCTGTCTTAGATGTAGATTTAGTCAGATAAATCTCACATAGAAACATTTATTTTTAATTTCTCCAGGATATTTCTATTAAAATTCAGTTTTTAGTAAGTGGATAGGAGAAAATACAAATCTAGATTTTTCTCACTTCTAAAGTATTCCAATCCCGAGGTCCTTGAAAATTTTTGTATAGCTTATGGTACATTGTGTCTCACACTAATATGATTGAGTTTCCTTCTGGTGCCATTTGCTGTGTTCTATTTGCAACATCTGAACAATCTGTTTCCTTTTGCTGCTGCTAGCCGTTGTTTAGGTACTTGGAAACATCAGTTCTTTAAGGGATCTGATCTTGCCTGAGTCAAAAATAACGGAATTTTACTATTGCCTTCGATAAATGCAGAATCAGGTCTTCAGTCTTCTTACTCTAATGTGATTCTAATTATGTTGCACTTTTGTCCTTCTTCTGTGCTTTCCTTTGCAACATTAAACTTAATTTGCTAATTACCCAACAATTGCAAATTACAAGGCAAATCTGGAACTCATTTTATTTCCTTTGCTGCTTGCTCTGTGTCCCTCTTAAACAAATGGAGTGATAAGCATATGACTATTTTTGCTAACCTTATTAAAGTCTGGTGTACAGTGGTTCCCCTTATAGTCTTATCAGTTTACCTTGGCAAATTACTTGAGCTTTGCCCTGAATCAGAAAGATATTTAGGGTTACAACTATCCACAGTTGTGTTAGGAATAATACTGAATTTAATGAAACTGCTCATGATGAAGGTTAGGGTTGTCTGTAATTACTATTTCGTAGTAGGAGCTGCCTTCAGAATAATCTTTTACAAGGATAAAGCATTTATGGAATACTGTAAATACTGGAATAGTCATTTACCTAATGCAAAAATGACACATCTAAAAAAAAAAAATAAGTTTTGCATAATGAAAGTAATTTCAATGCCTAATTCCATCCTTTACATGTATTTCTTGAGATATTGCTTAGCAGCACATTTCAACTGAGGAGGGGACTATTGTCAATCTGAGATTAGTTACAAAGAGTAACAAAGTCATACATTGAAAAAACCAACCAAAGAAACTGTTTTCTGCAAGAAATCAAAATATCTTTATAGGTTTTCTCTCCGTCTGCAGTATTCATGGTGTTGTTCTTGATACTGTCAACAAGAATATCAGTTGTAATGCAGATATCTGTCCAACAGGAAGTGAACTGAGACCGTAGAATCAATTTTCATAAGGAGTTGAATAGCCGACAGTCAGTAATGATGTTTCATTTGGACATATTAATGAACTAGATCACATACAAACTAATGGTCTGTCAGAAGTTGAAAGGTCATAGTTCTTTTACCAATCTTCATACCCTTTAAACCTCAAATGTTTTATTTAATTTTCCTTCTGTTTTTTTTTCTCTCAAATTCTTATTATTTTTTAATATTCTTTTTTACTGTATGGTAAGCCTTGTCCTAAAGCCTTATTTTTTCACATTATAATTTTTTATTGCATGTTTGTATTGTATCGGGCACATTTAAGTCCTCAGATTTGACTGGATCTCTTGGGGATTAATCTAATAAAAATAAAAGTAAATAATTACTTCATCTCCAGGCAAAAAATAGACCTGAAAAATTGAAGTAGCAATGCTTGCTTCTCCACAGCCATCAGAATGATTCCTTAACTGCTCATAGCCTCTGGATTCAGCATCCTGGAGGTTCAGATCTCAGATCACATTTGGAAGTTTTCCACATTCAGATTCTTGTCTCTGCAGAAGAAGTTCCCCGGTGCTCCAAGAATCCCTACTGTAACTGCAATGCTGAAGAGCATGACTTAAGCCAAGGATTTTGGGCTGTTTCTTCCAAGAGTAGAAAGCAGTGAGGATCCGGCAGCCCTGCAGCCATGAGTCTGGGACTCAAGGAATCCTGCTGTGGGGCCTTCCACCTGCTGACACCTGCCTGTAGCCCCACAGCTCAAGCCTCTCCCTATCACCTGGTATCCTCTGGCTGCAGACCATATTCATGACGTGCACTCACTGATCATTTATATTCTATGAACTAAAGTAATGTTTACATTTCTGGTAGTATTTTTAGGAAACTGATTTCTGGCTATATTCTGGCCTGCTCCATTACCTCTGGCATGAATTTTAGCAGTCTTAAACTTTATATAATATCAAACTTGAAAAATTTTAGCTTTGCAATATTTCAATGTCTGTCTTCCGTCCTTTCATGGCAACTCCTACAGTCATTACTAGAAGGAAAATTTTCATTATCGTTCCCTTTTGTCATTTCCTGTTACTGACTACATGCCTTACCGAAAAGGTCATAGTTTCAAAGATGAGTCTCTGATTTTGGATATGTACCGCCATAGCTGTTCATGTAACAAAAATTGTTATGTTGGATGGGTACACAAGGCCTATAGGCTGAAAATTCAAGTTTGAGCCAAAGTCAGCCAACTTTATCATTCTAGACGCTCATCATATGCATTCTTTCTCTCCATTCAGCCTTATCTCATCTCTTTCTCATCTGCAAAATAAATTCCCTATAATGACCTCCTGGTTATTCCATTTGTCATCCCCTTTCTCTCACTCTTAAGTCTATCTAGAGCTTCCAGGAATACTTACGGTAAATGTACCACCATCCTTTGAATTAAGCTGTGCTTTGATAAATGTAGGCATATATAGTAATTTTCAGCTGCCTTCTTTTCAAACTTAATTCACATTCTAAACATGGATCAATCAACTCTTGAGTTCGCCACTAAAATAAGGATTAAGTATTCATTTGGCACGCTTATCATATGCTGGCTACTGCTATGCCAGAGGAACCAGCTGGACTGTGGAATAAAAATCTCATATTTGATTTTCCTGAGGACTTTTTCTTTAAAGAAATAAAAAGAAATAATAAGAAAAAAATAATAATAACAATAAAAAAGTTTACAAGCGTAAGATAGAAATGTGTTTGTCCTTGCTGCTGGAATTACCTATCCTCACATTTAAACCTACCATTTTTGAAGATGTATGATTTGTTCTGGCATGAAATTCCTAAGACCTGCAGCAGTTTGAGTTGCTCCCATTAGCACATAAAACACTGACTAAAAGTCTCAGTGTTATACAGCAGGTACATCTTAACTGCAGTTCCTTGTATTTCATTCCTTTTATAAAATTCTCTAATTAAAAACACTCTTACCAGAAAAAAAAAATCCAACCAAACAAACAAAAAAGCCATCCCAAAAGCCCCAGCTATTAGAAGAGGGCATTGTAATTCCTTTCCTTGTGGAAGCTTTCCACTAGTTAAAACTCTTTTTTTTTTGTATGCCTCTGAGGTACATTATGTAAAAGTCAGTCCTGCTAAGATATAATTAGAAGTGTAGGATAAGTCTAATGCTGTTTTTACAACTGATGAAATCTGCTTCAGCTCTGTCTACACCTGATTACCATGGAAACCGTTGCTGACCAATAGAGTAATTCTGATCAAGAGGAATTATTATTAATCTTCCCAGTCAAGGGTGGATAGAGATTTGGACAGCTTATGTTAAAGTTCCTGGTACAAGCTGAAAGGTTCAGTAATGGTAAATATTAATTCTTAGCATGTTAGAGAGCAAGAGTGTTTTGTTATGAAACAAGCACAAGTAGCTGTCCAAAAAAAAATCAGATATTAGAAGATTGCAATATCAGCTGTGCACCATTCAGGAAATGGACATAAATAAAGGTAGTTTTCTGGATGGTAAGGAGGTACAAGAAAAGCTGTCATGAGAAAATTAACTGTTTGTTTCAAGGATAGTCAAATGCTAGTTTAAAACTTAGTGCTGGAAGGAAAAAGTATTAAGAATGTTGTACATAGGTTAGCATTTAGACAGGCAAATAGGGGTTTAGTTTTTTTTCTGAAATACACTAAAAAATGCTTCTGGTTTAAATTTAATTTAAAATACGTTTGATATACAAAGATAATAGCCACAGTTCATAGTGAACATTGATATCTAAATATTTTACAGATGTTTGAGAGAAGGTCATGGAAACCTGTATCAAACTTCTACTATTTGAACAAACCACATTTCTTGTTTATAGTAAGACTGTCAAGGCAGAAGAGACGCCATCATTTTCTAGGAGTTCCCTGTCTCTTGCAACAGGTGCAAATTGAGCAGCATTTGGTGTTTCGAGTCTTGAGAAGTTTTTCAGTTCGCAACTTGATGTTTATAACAACCAGCAATGCCATTAAAAAGTTAATACTTGTACATTAACGCTGTACAAGTCCAATTTCCCTATGGTTCATATGCCAGAAAGGCTAAAAAGAAAGGATCCAAAAAGTCAGCAAACATCACAAAGCAGGAGAGACTGGAATAATGTGTGACGAGCCTATATGGAAAATAATTGTAATAATTTTTTTCTGCTTTATGCAGAACAAAAGAGTATTTTTTACCTTTTTATCATTAAATAACTCACTTTACTTATTTCTTCTCTCCTTTAATGAAAGAAAGACAATTAAGCATTTAGTTCCTGGAGAACTCAGTTACAATGAAATACATAGATATTTAGCAATTAGTTGTCTCAGTCAAGCTATTCTTCCAGACTGTTTTTTGTAGACAGTGAAGATATAGGTACCTTCAGATAATTATTTAACTCCATCTTAAATTGTATAATTAACCTAAATTTCAAGTGGCTTTTTATTTCCTTTAACTACAAAAGCAGCATGAATGATATGTTCAACTTGCTTTTAGAAACCTAACCTAGGTGAATGAAACTTGCCGTTGAGGATCTTCACAAATGACCAGTGACTGGGTGGCTAACTGCTTATTCTCTTTGTCTGGTATTGCCCCAGTTACTTTTAAAAGAGCACAGGCCACATTGGTTTAAGTATTCAACTGCTTATAGTTTTCTCTGTAGAACAGATTGGAAGATTAATATCAGGCCAGGATGGAAAGCTGTTGGGAATGACAGGTAGTGGATCATTGTTAGTATAGTGGCACACTAAAGCCATGCTAACAGAAGGGTTGGTTTTGGGTTTGCTTTTTGCTTTTTAATTTTTTTTTTTTTTTGCATGTGTATGACTGGATTAATATTGACCCTCTAAACATAGTTATTTTCCTGAATTGTATAAATAAAAAATGAAGAAGCAAATATTGTGCTTAGTCTAATGATTTGGAAGATGTCAAGAATTACTGATATGTTGGAAGCCAAAAACATGGAGAGTCTCTGGAACTCATCATTGTGCTTTATAATATCAGACTCTCAGTCTCCCAATGGGAAATAAAACAGGACTTCCTTCGTATTGTCTTCACCCTTGGCGGCCAATTAAGAACCTTTTTTGTTCCAGCTGAAGATTTGGCAAGTCTAGTGTTTTGGCCATAGTGTGGTGAGGAGTGTAATAAAAGTTAAAGTTAAATTACAGTTCAGCACCTGTGGCTGGCTTGGCTCTGTGTTCACATTTGACACTAAGCCAAGGCAGAGTGAGAGTGAGAATTTTCTAATGTTGTTTCTTGGCAGTCAAAGTCACCTTAAATATCAGTTAATACATTTATCTTTTCTCATTTTTATAGTTAGCTCCAATGCTTTGACTTCCATCTTGCTCAAAAGGACAAAGTAGGACCTTGGCATGTTTCTGTTACCACAGGTTTGGCTCAAGGAATTGCACAGATTGAAAAGAAATTTACTATCTAAATGCCAAAGATGAATCCACAAGAGCTATTGAACTTTATTGTGAGGCACACTGTTGTTGTTCTCTTAATTATTTTTTTTAATCTATTTGAATGGGAAACTATTTTTCTATTCTGTGAAGTCTTCCAAGGGGTATTTTTAGGTTTTATGGTCTGCATTTTAATAAACTAAGAGTTTTGAAACTCCTTGATAAGAAACTGAAACCTGTTTACCTCAGAGTAGCCATTTTTATGAGGACTATTATATTTTCAGAGAATGGGTAATACCTGTTTTTCAAAATTGCCATGAATGAGGCCAAGCAGACACACACAGATCTGGCTCTCTAGACCAAGTGAAGTAAATCCGTTTGTTGACTCTTTTGGGTTGGGTCTCTCTCAGTCTCATTGTACTTTTCCTCCTTTGAACTTTTTTTTTGTTAAATAGGCACTGGAACACGATACTGAATGTAGTTATTCTTTATCAGGAGAGAGTACTCTAAATCCTTCATTTTATGTAAATCAGTATGCAAAAAAAAAAAAGAAAAAAAGTAGGTACACTTAGAAAGCAAAAAGGGATGATATTTATCTTACAGGCAGCATCTAAGTCTGAGCTACCTATCTAGACTCTGATTACAGGCTAGAGGAGAAAAAAAAAAAAAGCAGTTCTAGATGTAATTCATCTTATCCTAAAGCAGATATCTAAGAGATCAAATAAATTTCATGCTAACAGTATCTGTTTCTCTCTATTGATTATAAAGGAAACTAGTTTGATTAGCTGTGCTTCCTACATTGTAGTTTTGTTTAAAGTTGTGTTGGCTTCTGTAGTGAAAGGCCTACAGTGGCAGCTTCAAGCAAGGAGGCAGAGATGATTTGAAAGGAAGATAAGCCTGGGAAGAGGGAAAGGGTGGGGGGAAGTTTTTTTGTTCTCTCTCATTTTCCTGCTCTGGTTTTATTATTAATAAATTGAAATTGTTTTCCCCAAGTCAAGTCTGTTTTGTCCTTAATGGTAACTTGAATGATCTCACTGTTCTTATCTCACACCTTGAGTTTTTTGTTATATTATCTCTCCCAATTCCCTTGGAGGGTGGGGAGAGTGAAAGCCTGCGTACCTTGGTCCCGAGTGGGGCAAAACTACGACACAAGTAGATGAGATTAACTGTACCTATGTTGTCTCTGTGGTCTAATGTTTTGACTATTCATCCAGAAAGAGATGGGGAGACTCAGCCCCCTTGGAAAGTCTGAATGGGACAAAAAAAAAATGATGCTGATACTTTACAGAGAGGTTAGATGAACAGTAGAAGGTGACTGGGGTAACCAAGTGTACCAACTTGAGCAAGGTGTGGTACTGAAGGCAAGTGTTGACCCTACATATTTAGGAAAATACGATGCCTTTAATTTTCTCTTAGTGAAATACACATAAGTCTTGAAAAAATTTCTAAAGCTAACATTATGCCATTTAATTACCTACTTTCTTAAAGATTACTTCTATTTTCTTATCAAATTTGTATATCAACAAGGCCTATTAAAGATACAGTTAGTTGATTTTTGTTCTTTCCGTACCTCTATTGCTTTCAATTTTAAGTATGATTACATTACAGAAATGTTATGTGAGCAGTAGTACATATATACAACACTGTCCTTTGACAGTATCAAAAGAAACTACTGATATTAGTGGAATACATGCATGTAAGTATTTGTAAATGTGTATATTCAATCACATAATACATAGGTAAATGTGTACTTATGGAGACATAGGTCTATGTTTGCATATCTGTTTTATTTCCTTCTTAGGAATAGGATCTATAGTACCAATCAAACCAAATGTTCTTGTATCACAGTAGAAAGATTACAGGTTACATGCTTAGTTTTCATGATTATGTAACTCTAGTCTTCATCGCCATCTCTTTCTTAGTGTGCCTCTACCAATTTTTATTGGGAAGCTGCTTATTTAATTTCTATTTGTTTTGAGTGGGTTGTTGGTTTTGGTTGTTTTTTGAGGAGTTTGATGGGGAGGGTTTTTTTTGTCTTCTACTTTATAATTGCTTGATTTCCAAATTACTGCTAGGGAATAATATATACTATCTGTTGCATCTCCTACTTCAAGGCATTTTTCTTAGGAAAGTAAGTGTTAAACCCCAAATTAGCTAAGCCAATCTAACTAGAGAAAAAAAGGCACTAAAAACTTATCTAAGTAGGAAATCCAGGGCATTATAATGTAATTCATGCCCAAAATGTGTTTTGAGGCACAGTTCTACTTTCATTCATATGCAAATATTATGTATTTGAAAAGAAAGATCTCATAGGTGGTTTATTAACTATTAAGATTTATCTGTCCTGTTATAGCTATAGTACAGAAGGTGGAATGTTACACAGAAGATCTATTAACACAGCTGACTAAAACCAGAAATAAATTTAGAACTGAAACTTTAGATAATGGGTCACAGCCACAATTTTCAAGACTGTAGTTCAATCTACGACACTGTACCTCTATTATAGCTTCCGCTGAAGAAATACTGCGGTGAAATTTTGCCTCTAGAAAAAGGAGGTGCAATTCTTGCAGTTTGGGAGTAGAGAGCTGAGACCAGATTGTGCTTTGTAAAATCATAGCTGTCATTTTTCCTAGCCTTGTTCCAAAAGGAAAGTAAACTATGCCAGTTGTGGATGTCTGACTCATTGCTTCTTTCTGCACTAACTCAGCTGTGTTACCCGTTTTAGGGTGACAGCTGAGTAAAAGCTCTGACTGGGTCTCCATCCACTCATTCCTACCTCTCCTAAATTTTCAGGAAAAAGTTGCAGCCCATAGAGATAACTCTTATAAATGCCTTTGGGTTCATTTTACTCTTCTCTGGCCTGCATACTAACACAGATAATAGCAGATAGCAGTCTTATCCGTAGATTCAAAAGATGAATACAGATCATTCCATGAATACAGTCACAGAGGGGAACCTGTGCTGAGCTTGCGCTTAGCCAAATAAATTTGGTGTACACACTAGGTGCAATAGGTATTCTGTAGATAATTTTTCTGTCGACACGTGCTATCCCCTGTGAAATTTGTGTTGACTAAGGAAATGCACCTTATGAAGCACCAGGAATTTACTAATTGTTTAATCAATATTTGAACTGTCTAGTCAAAATACAACCAAAGTTGTTATTAGTGAAATTACAGTGCTACTAACACTTATAGACAGTTTCATTAGAATACTGCTAATTCCCAGTAATAAAAGTGGGCATTGATGCATACAAACTTTCTCATATCCATCTGCTTTTGATGATGTTTTGGTCACCCTCCCCATGTTCTGCTGGATGCCGAGGTAAATGGCACTGCTTTCCCTCAAGGAGAGTGGGAGACCATTTGCATTATGCACTATTTGCATTACAGAATGACTTCATACATCCTGCATATTCAATTATGAGAACTGCCTCTTTGGCAATTTCTCCTCAACTTTCGTAATGAAACAGAGATATGTTTGTGTGAGGAAATTTGGAAGCTTCTATCTGTTTTTTTTTTTTTAAAAAAAAAAAGTTCTTTCATTTTAAATTTGTGTTATTTAAACTTGGAATATATTACTTATCCAAATGAATAAACCACAGCTGTAAAGACATGTTTATATCCTTTCTCAGTGATCATATCGGCTCCAACATATTCCTTAATTAAGACATCATGCTAGTATGGTAGTCGGTTACCAGAAAACAATGTGGAAATACAGGAAAAGGACTGAGGATATCATCATCCCTTGAGGCAATAGCCGTACATCAATGGTTGGATTCCAGGAACCGAAGTTAATACAATGACTACACTATGACGAGATGATGTTAAGACTGCCTTTCTTTTGACTGTTATACAAAACATAATCATCTATCATCTTATTAATTATATGAGAGGAATATTGCCCGTAGAAATGCTTTCTGTGATCTAGTGTAATAAAATATAAGCTTGTATACTTAGAAAGTTACTTAAATAGTGAGACTTTTATATCATATCTTTGGCCTGTCTTTTGTATTTATGATTTCATTTAAAATATGATATGAAAGGTACTTGACAGTATATGATCCGAGAGCTTTACTGTGTTAGTGAAAAAGGAAGAATCTAATCTCATGAAAGTTGTTAATAAGTCTTAAAGCATCATCAACGTTTTAATGTATTATTCAATTTTGTGTGCTATTAGGGAGAGGGGAGTTGGCTAATGTGATAAGAAACCAATTAATATGATACAGAAGCAAGTATATGATAAGACCTTTGTTCAGAATATTGCTCACTTTGATAAAACCTCCACAACAGTCATTCAATAACTTGTTCATTGCAACTGAGATAGTTTGTTGGGATTTTTTAATGTCCACCACCAAAGAACATAGAGATTTTTTTGTTTTTCTTTATACAGCTTTTAGCATTATCAGTGATGAAGTAACAATTTGGAAAACATTGGATTACCTCTTTCTCAGAGAAAATTTCAGTTACTAGTGCACAGCTAAAACTCACGAGTAACTGACACTTAAATTGTATTTTAAATATTTGTCTCAAATGTTATTCCTTCCATTATTTTTTTTTGTGTGACCATTTTTACTATTACAATTATCATACCCCTAAAATACAAATATTTTATAATTTAACCTGGAATGGAAGAAGTGTCTGATTGCATGATTCTCCTAGAAACCTCATTATAATCTTGTTTTTGAGAGATGTAGAGCTCAAGTGGTTCAAATAATATGCATATTTATAGGCACTGAGTTTGCTTCAGTAAACACATGAGCTTGAACACATTCTTTAAATACAAATCCTAAAAAAAAAAATCTTATGTACTACTAGATGTTCTTGGTAGGTTTTCCTTTATTTTTTTTAGACTCTTTCATGTGCTACCGCTTAACATTTTATTATATATAATAGTTAATTTCTCCTTACTACAGACATTGGTTTCCTCATACATTGTTAAGTCATGCTGGAGTCCTACATCTTTAAAACATGCAATATATCCTACTTTGAAGCAATGTTGAAACTATTTTGACAGACCTTTTTTCATTTTGGATTGTGCTTTGCCTGGGATCTCCAGATCACTAGTGTCACTATAAAACTATAGTATGTATGACGATATATATTTCCATTTCCGATTTTTTTTTTTTCAATTAAGGCAAAAATGCAGTCTATTAATGACTGCATTAAAAAAGTAGAATATTTTTAAAAAGATATAGTTAAAGAAGGATAAAATGAAAATTTTAAAAAAGAGGAAACAGGCAGAGCAAAGCAGATAAATAAGGAAGCTTGATTCTTTCTGTCTAATAACACAGGTAGGCAAGACATTAAAGGAAACAAACAATTGAAATTGTAAAGCTAATGAAAGAAAGTAAAAACTACTCTTTCCATACACAAAGGGCATTTTCTTTCATTTCTTTCTAATCATGTTTGGCACCCTGTGCTTGAAGAGAGTAGGATTAGCAGATGCTGCCTTCTAAGGCATGTTCAAATATGTTCTCAGATTGAATTTGGAAGACAGCTGACTTGATTTTAAAACTGGGGG
>WHYT01017881.1:4456-20644 GCA_009806455.1 Tetrax tetrax
GAAAAAAAAAAAAAAAAAAAAAAAAAAGGCAGCAGATGAAGCTGCCAAGGTCCAGCTTATCTGGAAGAGATGTTTCAGGCATCCGAAGGAGGTAACTGCAGTGGTACCGCTATCATACACGGCAGATGCAAGTTCTACAAAAACAGTAATAGAACTTGCAGCTTGGTTAGCAGAAAAAAGCAAACGTGTGGGAGTGGAGAGCGTAAGATAAGGTAGGCAAATGAGTACATGATAAAATGATTTACATTAATCAAAACCCGACAGGAATTATAGAAAAGTGAATAAGCTAAATGAAACAGATAGCCAAAGGCAAATTAAAACCAATACCAGGTGTAAACTTGTAAGCATCAATAAGAAAAAGTGTACTTAAAAATATTCTTTTCATGACATTTTAATTCAGATTTGGCACTTCAGGAGGAGAGAAATGAAGCTTCTATCAAAATCAGTTCGGTTTGTTTGTTTGGTTGGGTTTTTTTAAATCAATGGCAGTCCCTCAGCCAACAGAAAGCCAAAAAGCAAAGAACAGTGAAAAACAGACATATTTTTCTTTATGTCTGTCTTCTCTGAAATACTTCTTACTCTAAGCAAAGTTCAGAGGAGAGTTACTGAGATAGTGAGGTATGGAAACAATCTTACACAAAGGCTAAGAAATTGCAATTGTTTTCAGTAAAGACAAATGTTATCAAAATAATATAACAAAGCAAAAGCACAGTGAGAACAACCTCATGTTGCCCAGAACCACAGAAGGGTTTGGAAGGGAAGGGACCATCAAAGCCCACCCAGTCCAACCCCCTGCCAGGAGCAGGGACATCTCCAACCAGATCAGGTTGCTCAGAGCCCCAGCCAACCTGGCCTGGAATGTTTCCATAAAAGGTATTTTAAGATTCCTATAAGACTGAAAATTTTCTGAATTCCAAGCACACAAACAAAGATCCTATAAGGAATATTATGATAGCAGCAGTATTTTTCATATCCATATAAAGTATTTAGCATTATTATTTTTAATTACATAGCCAAAGCCTGAACAACTTCAAATTTTAAGTTCTCCATCCCTGTTAGAAGTCCTGCAATACAAGGACCACCTCTTTACTCCGTTTATACAAAACCTAGCAAGAATTGGTCTGGCCTGCAATTGCATTTATAACACTGACATAAGATGGAGCTGCTTGTGAATCTCTTTTTCCCGAATATACACACAAGATATAAAGTACATAAGCCTCAGGTCTGGCCCAATAGATTTTCTTATGCTCCTAATAAATCTCAAAATATTCTGAATGGTTGTAATTTTTTTTTTTCTGTGAAACTTATTTAAGTTTATGCATAATCTTCAAAACATAAATCAAAGCATTTAAAGATTTGGTAGATGTCAGAGAGAAAGCCACACTATTAACTTCGTCTGGGGAGGGGAACACTTGAACAGTAAACCAATTTCTCAGCCAGAGAAAGAAAACAATCTACAGAAATTTGTGTGTGGCAGAATTAATTATTTTCTCCCAAACTGGATGATATGAATAAAACTGAAAAACTATATAAATTATCTGAACAACAACAAAAAGCACTTTAAAATAATTTAGAAAAAAAATGCAACCAAATGCTGCGCTGGACTGGTTATGTTTGAGTCGTGTGCAAGTCATGAGGTGACCAACCAACCTCCAAAAGGAGGGGGAGAACCACAAACATTTCTGACATGCAAGAGTCTTTTCAAGATTCAGAGACATCTTAACATGTCTGGCAACACATAAAGGACCGTACAGACTGGTCTGAGATTGCCTTTTTCCTTTTTTTTTGAGAGAGAGGACAAAATATCAATACCAAAATCCTTTTGACACTGAGAAAGAAATATATATATATTAGTGAAAAACAATTTACATCTACTACAAATAGAAAAGAATGTTGAGGCAGAAAGATGTCACTTTACATTTTCACCTGGGTCATATGTAATAACCACTCTAAAGGTCAGTGAAAAACAGAACAAAACATGAGGAAAATGGTTCCCTTCTGCGGATACTCAGAGTATCAACACTCCATCTCTGAGGAGCAGAAAGATTACGATGAGTCTCGGCAGTCAGAAAGACCACTACAGGAGGTGTGTTAGAGAACAGCCCACCAGCAAGTCTGCGATCAGAAAGCAGAGAATAATCACTGACAGCTGTCCAGCAGACAGGAATAAATCTCTCCTCTCAAATCTCAAGTTCTTCAAAGCTCATCTACTCTACCTCAATTTATTTTGCTAATTGGTCTGTGGTTAAAGTAAGACAATACTCTTCTATTTGCGTTTCCTTCCCAGAAGAGGAATGATGCAAGACTATATTCAAATCAGCAAATAAACACCCCTCCTCATGAGTAGGATCTGAAGTTTCTTACCATTGTTCTTGAGGGACATTTACGACACAGCGTTTTGTGAGGCAGCCCTGTTGCCAACAGGAACGGCCTGTTTGGATCACGACAAAACCGAACAGAAGAACGCAAAACAATCCACTTGTAGTTTTTATAGTTCCTTCAGACAGCAACATACAGCTCTTCATTGCCTGTTACTAAATTACTGAGTAAGATGCAAAGATGGGTCAAGGAAAAATGAACTCATTGCTCAGACAAAAAAAAAACCAACCAAAACAACAGAAGAAAAAAGTTTTCTCAGCAGAAATCATGGAAAGCTAACATGAACAGAAGCCTTTACATATACGTAGAAACATAGAATCATGTAACATGTATACACACAATAATAAATACTATTACAAAAATAAATAAAGCTTTTATGAGGATGGACTGCAGCACTAGAGAAAAAAACGTAGCATGCATCAAGTACATAGGACAGCATACACCGCTGCATCAGCTGTGGGACTTCTTGGTCTCATCGTAAGCTGTTTATGCAACCTGAAACTTGCTGAGTGCAAAAGCTTTGCAGTTTACTACTGAAAATAGAAGATGCTACCATAAAACCTAAATAGGATGAAAAAAATCTAGCTATTTTCTAACAGGATCCTAAAACATAAACAAAACTAAAAACCGTGAGTAGAAGTAGAGGTGAAATATTAGTAGGCTGCAGCTGAAGCATACACACTTCCCTCACTCCAGACGGCACAAACTTAAAATTAAAATCAGTGAACTTACACACATCACCATTAACTTTTCTAATTCAAAATATTTTTGCAAAACACTTCTCCCCAGAAGAACAGAAATTTTAAGAACATGTCTGTGAACAGAACTGCTACACAAATCCTACACTGCAGGCTGCCTTCCTTTCCCGGTGGCTGGCCAGTGCTGGCAGGTGACCTGAGAAGTCCAACTAACACAAAGCCAGCAGCTCAAGGGTTTAATTAATTAGTGTGTTGGCAGGCTCCATGGATTCAACTGAATTTTCAACTTTCTTCTCATCAGTTTCAAGGGACTATTTGTATTTTTCCTCATCACATCCCTAATTGCACTTTTCATTCAAATTGCCTTTATTTTGCTTAATAAAACTTTTTTTTTTTTCTTTCCCCCAAAACACTCAGTAAGACGCTATTTGCAGGAATCAGACTGATGACTGATGTAAGCACAGTTATGCAAACTGACCTGTGACAAGAATCTCAATTCATTTACTTTGTCATATACTGTTACAGAGTGCTCAGTAATGATTTTATTTGCAAGTTTGGGGTCAGTTTTGGTCTTCCTGTCTGACTGAACATGGAGTGTTTCTTTTTTTGTGTGTTTTCCTTCCTCTAGCTTTTAATAGAAATGCCGATCAATACAAAACCATTTTTTTTTAATTTGAAAGGGGGGGAACTTTGGCCTACTCTGAGGCTGGACAAGCTTTGAAGGCAGCATTATGAATTTAGGTTGTGTTAGTATGACAGTACCCTGAAGTACTGCATTTAGCAACATAACTACCTTAAAAAGAGGCTTTTAAAGTCTCTTAGAAATTCTAACAGCCCCTGTACAACCAAAGCACAATTTACACATTCTCATTCTTTCATTTCTCCTCCATTTTGATTAAACAAAAAAAGCAAGCAAATACAGATAAGAATGTGCTTCCTGTAATTAAGACCAGTAGGACTTCAATTACTTCTACAGATACCATTTTGCATTCACAGATTTTCAACTTTTTAGGAAAATCAGACATCTGTGATTCTGTCCATCTTTACACAAACCTAAAAATGTAAATGCAGCTGAAGATCTCACTCCATTAATTTTCTTCCTTTGTAAAAAAAGACTGAAAGGCTGTGACTTCCAATATAAGAACTACAGTAATTCCTGAGTCAGGGTTTAGTACACAAGAAAAACATGTACCACAACACAGACGCATACAGGGTACTTGCTCATCACGCAGAAACTGGAATGGAATAAAACAAGATTAGAATGGAGGTAAGCGGGAGAGGAGAAAGAATCATCAGACATCTGAAACAGCAGCACATTTCTATCTAATAGTTTCGTTGTTTTTTTTTTTTTCCAATTCCAAATGCAGAATTTTAAATAGAAAACCTCCCCTCTCATGGTTTCTCATTAAATGCTTGACACTGCATTGCATTTTGGAGCTCACCTTTCCCATCTTACACAACAAAAAAGATACGATATTGAAAAGTAAGCAGGATTTGAAATAAGTGCATTTAAAACATCTACTAAGTATCCTCACAAACTCCCCCCCCCCTCCCCAATTCCACTTTGGTTTTGATTTTTATTGGTGTTTGTTTTGTTTTTGTATTTTTTTTAGGAAGGGATGAGGCAGAGTGGGCAAACAAAGGAAAAAGGTTCCTAAAAACAGCACTTGGGAAGCTCATAATTTTAAGTGAAACCCTTAACATCCTATTTCTAATGCTCAATAGGTTTTTAATTTGTCACTGAAAGTAGGTATTATTTGCCTAAAGTCCCAGAATAATTTGATATAATAGTTGAATTAACTGGGTCAGCTTTTTCCTCAATGCTGTTATGAATGACTACAAGGTTAAAAGGTATTTCACGTCACAGATAAATATTTACCCACTCGTTCAACAGCAAGCTTTCAATGGTAGTGGCATGTCCTGTGCTTGCCACCAGTTCCCACCCTCCCAGCACCTCCCGTTGTGCCAGCAGATGTGCGTATGACTAAGTGACAAACCGGATTAAGTAAATGACAGGAATGAAGAAAATTACACCACCGTTTCAAGGGTGAATTTTTAGAGCCAGATGAGTTCCCGTATCCGAGTTCACCACATGGACTCACAAAGTGGTGTGCTGTCAGAGAGGCCATGGTGGGACCAGAATAAATGCCCAGGAGGAGAAGGGAGCAGAGCAGCTGCGCAAGCAGCAATGCTGAAACGCGAGCCCCGGCCTCCCCTTACACACACAGCAGGCTCCCCTGTATTCCCGTTACCCTGAATAGACAGCCTTGCAGTAAGCATACAGTCTTGGTATGAAAAGCTTACAGGAACACTATGCACACTCACTGGAGCATTTTTAGACTTTGATTAGGGATCTTCTTCTGGCTATGGCTTTTGGAAGCTATCTTGAAAGATTAAGTATCTTATTCCTGTATGTATATTTGCACCAAACTAATCAATCTTGAAATAAAGTTATGCAAATCTTTATCGTATGACCAGAGATTAAAAAAACGCTGATTTAGGACTACTTTAGATATAGGCAGACAACAGCTACATGAATTACAGGAACAGTGATGTGCTCTACACATACATAAAAACAAACCTGCTGCTGCCTCCGCAGCTGTCTTAATGTACACCAAACTTCACAACCCAAGTGCAATCTGCTGAGGTATTTGTGCTCAAATCTTGTCCAAGCTCGTAGTTGTGAGACCACACTAACAGATTGAATGAGAAGTTTCAGGATGTTAAAGACAAGAAACATTTTGACCTCTGAGAATCATCTACTGCAACCTGTACTTTCAGCTGCCTTTCCAGAAAAGAAAAGGAAAGACAAGTCATTTGCATGTATTAAATACATTGCATTCTATTATCCACAAGTAGTTTTATCTAATTTGGGATTAAAAGCAGCACAAGAAGTATCAGAGCTGCACAGATTCAGCTTAAGTCATCCCAGATCAACAGCTGAATCACAAAATAAACGCTACGGTACTATACTCAAAGCCAGACTGAGTTTATCATATGTTGGACTTTTTTAAACTACAATAAAATGCTACTACAATAGGATTTTATTTTTTTTGCTACTGAAGATAGCACCTCCTCAGTGTTAGAGAACATTTTCATTTGAAACATAGGTCACTTCAAGAACTATTTTGAAATGCATGTTTAAACAAAGCTTACAAACACATATAAAATTTTTCTGCTGGAACATCTTCTAATTTCTGCAGCAAGATTGACCATCTAAGAAAGAGCATATAAGACAGCAAAGAAATCTGTGAAAAGAACCATCAAGAATAAGAAAAACTGATTTAAAAGCACTGAAAGCAACAGAAATTACTCTGGGCGGGGGGTGCAGACATCTGTCAATAACAACTGACTTGCCGGTGATCCTGGCTGCTCACACACATGTGCATTAGCTGGCCATTTATGACACAAAGGTAATTCTTAATAATGATGCACATTTTAAGTTGGGTCTGGCAAAGGGCATTTTAAGAAGACTGTAGCCATCGTGTATTGCAGAAAAGCTTCTCCACTTTGGTTTATTTCCAAACCCGAAACTTAGCCCGTCACCTAAGCTGGCAAGGTTCCTCCCATTTGAAGATTTCATAGATATCCCAAGGATGTTTTACTACTGAGAGGGGAGCTAAAGAACAGGAAAACACACTGATTTTAAAAAGGTAGAATCGCCTATCTTGGAAAACAATTACTTCTTTAGTTAGTTTTAAAATATCTAAAAAACTTTTTTTTTTTTCTGGCAAAAGATACGTATTTGCAGTTTTTCACTTCAACCTGTTAAGGGCCAAAGAACCAATGTAACTAAATTAAGCATCATTGTATCTCCATACCAGATACCCTGATTTTTCAATGTCTCTACCTAATGAATATTCACTGGAGTTCTTTTTTTTTGCTGATTACAAATACCATACATAATAGTAATCATCTAAGAAAGACAACACCGTATCTATGGTCATCTCACTTCAGACCATATCCTCTCTTAAAGCCAGAGAAAGTCAAGTCATTGTGATATATCTTAAAACACTTTTCACGTGCACGTACTTTTACTTAGCATACAGCTATTAAAGATCAGTAATTGGCTGTAGCTGTATAATTTAGGTGTCCACATCAACGCATCATAAGCATTCCCATACTGTTGGGTCATATACCTTAAAAAACATAAATCAGGATTTTGACTACTACAATAACAGTAAAAAAAAAAAAAAAAAATCAAAATCAGTAATGCAAGCTGATTCTTACATTCTGGATCCTATGTTTTATTAAAAAACATTTCAAAATTCTGTAAAATACTTGGGAGATTTTCAAAACTCAGCTAGCCAGGGCCCCCAAGTAACCTGATCCAAACCTGAAGACAGCCCTGCTTTGAGAAGGCTGGAGGAGATGACCTTCACAGGTCCCTTCCAACTCATGTTAGAGTATGATTTTATAAAATCAGAGTGGGAGTGTGTTTGTATACACATACATACACACAAACACACCTGCCCTCTTTCTTTCTAGATACCCTAGCCAGGCTATAGGCACGCAAAGCAAGATTACATACACCACTGAGTGGCAGACTGATTTTGGTATCTTACACACACAGCCATTTTACAGTTACACACAAGAAGTACAGCAGAAAGTATTGCTTTTTGGCCTAATGAAGGTGGCAAAGATGTGAGACTTCTCCCAGTTATCGGCTGTATCTGATCCCAGAAGCGTCCAATTGTGTTTTCAGCTTCAGGAAAACACAATCCTCATTACCCAGAGCTTTGACTCCTGTAGTGGTGAGGAATCTCTCTGGAATTACAAAGGGATGAAAAGTTAATTGCTTCTGCTGAGACATCATAAAAGAGAGGAAGCAGGCTTGTCCTGAGACAGGTAACCACTCAAACCACAAAAATGCTCAGGTTCACCACTCCTCTCTAACCCACATTTCATTTACACATCTCAAACTGAAACTCCACCACTCCTACTTTCGGAATTCCTCCTTTGATGCATTTTCCCTACCGCCATCCACTGACCAGTATTTTCAGCACTCACAAGAATGTGCTTACCATGACCCATGGCAGACACTCATTCAAGGTGCCTTGATTAAAAAGCCCAAAGACATGTCACTAACAACAGACATAGGACATGAAAATTTCTGGAAAAAGTAATGAGAAGTATCATCACACTTACGATAGTATTTCATGCTATTAAACCTTTCCTACAGACAAGCGATTGTGCCTTGTAAAAGTTACATTTGGAATGTACCCCTATTGTACCATGAGATAAAAAAAAAAAGAGGAAAGAGAAGCAACTTGAACAAGATGATCTACTAAGCCTGAAGAATTCAGAATAAAATCAGATTTCTGCATCCCTGTGATATCCTTAACCAATGCCTCTAGGTACAGCATTCTCCTTCCTCCTGAACTTGTCTGTGTGATCAGGCCTTACAGTGGGCATTCAGAATAGGAAAAGAGCTGAAGCCATTCTAAACGGTAAGAAAACAGGGCACTGAAACACTTATTTGGTGGAGTAACCTACCCCAGCCTGTCTCACCTCGGTTCTATCCCCACCCCAAGCAGTGTCTGCGACAACTTACAAAACTACTTATTTCACAAAGAAAGCTGCAAGAGCTGTTTTAAGAACTTTTTTTTTTTTCCTCAAGCTTTGTAGGTCTTTTACTACAAATCACAATATAGAACAGATCATCTTTCCTGAACAAAACATACAACGTTTTCATGTGATGCTAAGTTAATTAGGCTAAGAGCACAATCATAATTATTGTGATTTTAGAAAATTATTTCTTGTAAAGGCAAAATTATGGAATATGTAGTCAGTAGCGTGAAAACTGGAGCGCTGTAACTTAAATTAGTTAAATAGCAGTTTAAAATTTAAGTTCCAACACAGAACCTGTCCCTATTTGGATGGAAGTTTCCCAGTTTACATACTTAAAATACATTTCAAAAGATTTGATAGATCCACAGGCCTAAGGCAATCAACTGGGACAGTAAAGCCACAAAACACAAACAAAAAAAAAATGTCTAGTTTTACAGCCAATGTTTGCCTTTCACTATGAACTCATATAGAAAATGTTCTAATTTTGACAGCACTTAGGTCAGAAATCTACGCTCAGTATTGCCAAGAACCCAGCTATGTTGCTTAAGAGTAATTCCTCTATGTGTATACTCTTAATTGGAACAAGAGTGTAAATGATTTTTACAGATTTAGTTCTGACACTTGAACATATTCAAGTTCAGCAAAACCCACAGGTGCAGGAAAACTGACTTGGCTGTTTTGACAAAAGCATAGCCATTGCTTCTGTGTTCTTAGCAGAAGCAAGAATCTTGTTGCAGAATCATTACCATTCACCATTCCACAAAATTTACTGCAAAATACTAATGGTAACGTTCTGCTCTACAGAAGTCAGATATTCAAAAGCATACGTTGATATAACAACCCAAAATATATAATTCATGCATATGATCACATTACAAAAAGAAATTTTAAAAAGTCTGCTTTTCACTTGACTTTTCTTCAGCATGAAGCGCTAGTTCAACGGGAGGTTTTGGGGCAAACACATCAGTATGGGCTGAATCACGCTATATTCAAGTACCACGCACCAGAATAACCATTCCACCAGTAATGTTACGCAGCGAGCGCGCGTCAAAACACCGTGTTACTTCCACAAGAATAAGTAGTCAAGTACTAGAAGTATTTGAGTGTGCATTTCTAAAGGCACAAGAACTAGGCTGAACAGGCCGAGAAGATGCTCAAACGCCACAGAAGGGCAGAGCACCTTACTCCTACTGCAGCTGCAGATTCTTCTGCTGACCTTACAGACTCTGGAGGAAAATGTAACTGATTGTGCTGCAGGCTGAGTCCTCTTCCCTTTTCACTGTGATGACACTGGCACTAGAAAATCTGAGCGCTGAAAGACGCTTCTCTGAGAACCGGTGTCTCTAGTCATACTTTTCCTGTGAGCCAACGTGAGTCATTTACGTGAATGACTGCTTGGTAGTCAAAGAAAAGTCTGAAAGGCACAAAGCAAAGAGAACACAGAAAGACATGGGAAGTGGCGTTTTCATTTTGAAAAAGCTCAAAAAAAAAAAAAATTTCTGCTTTATTTTAAAAAAAAAAGCTATCTGTGCAATATTTGGCAAAAGATACACTGTTCACAAGGTAACGTTGAATTTTTATACTTCAAAAGCAACAAGAGAATACTTAGGAGCAGCAGTTTCTTATAACAGGTGACGTGAAGTAGCTCATTAAAAAACTGAATGTTGAGTGTAATGATCTAATTAGGGGAATTTCTCTACAGAGAGGCTGTTCTAAGGTAAGCTGATGGGAAAACCCAGCTGGCTTGAATACTGTAAGATCAAGACCTAACACTTATGAAAGTGCACGGTTAAAGAAAAAAAAAAAATAACAAACCATCAGAAGACTAGGAGTTTCTGTCCTTCTGACAAACATATATTGAATACAATCACACTAATTTCACAGTTTCTCAGTTAAAAACTTTCCAGGATTACTCATGCTTAGTAACTACAAGAGAAATTCAGAACTGCCAACACTATTCTGTAGAACTTCAGTAACTGAAAGTACTATACACTTATTTAATCTTTGTTAAAAGAAAAAAAATAATTAAGAGGCATCATATGTCTGCTTAAGTAGTATCAAAAGCCAAAGCAACAGATCAACTGTTCAGTAAAGAAATATATTTAGATAAATGACACTGGATTACTCGTTTTTCAGAGGGCACTAGCACAACACACTATATAGACAGTGCCTTTACCCATCATTTTTAAGCGCATCAGTAACCTGCAAGAACACCTTCCAGTACGTGGGCAATGTTAAATTTGTTCCCTAAGCAGCAGCATTCCAAGAACCGCAGTCAGGATGAAAGCATGCTTGACGCCGCAACTGAGGCTAGAACATTGTTTTTATTTCAGCCCGTTGAGTTTTAAATAAAATGTGAGGAACTTTTTCATTAACACAACCTACAGAATAAATTCTGGAGAAGCTTGAGCAATACCTAGTAGTGTTTTGGCTTGTTGTTTCTTGTTGCTCTTCCGAGAACTACGTACAGACTCTCACAGTGAAATAATCCACTCCACACACTTTATTAATGTTAACATAACACAATAAAACTTTAGGTAATTAAGTTTAATGTGCTGTTCAACAAGTAACATGGAATTTCACACTACAACTTACAGTAATTCGTTATAGTTCACAATACCCTCACCGCAAAATCAAAATGGGCCCAAAACTGCCCCAGTACTGTTATGCAAGAGCTGGATTTTCTTCTGGCTGGTCACCCTGAAAAGTAACACAATGATAACAGTTACAATGTGACATTCAAATATCTAAATATGAAATGTGTTTGCATTGTTTCACAAGACATGTCTAGGCAGGTACGTTCCTCTAATATAATATTCTGACTTAGTAATAATGGAAAATATTACAATAATTCCATGTGTCCTTTGTATGTGCAATACATATAATCAGACCAACCATCGTACCTTTCTATGATGTTTTACACTATAGTGAAACAGAGATCAACCTTTAGCATTCCAAGAAAATAATGTATTTAATTAAATGTCTTAGACTAACCACTGAATCTTTATTTTCTCATTTTCCTTTTTCTAAGGAAAAGCAGTGTTACACATTCACTTTCAAGTTACATTAGTGAAATAACCACAGATTGTGGTTTGTTGGGGGTGGGGAGCGTGTGTGTGTTGGGTTTTGTGTTTTTTTTTAAATTAAAAACAAACTGCGAACACTGAAGACCAAAAACAATACATGCAGAATCTCCCAGTTCAATGAAGAATTGTTATTTCATACTCTGGGCAGACTTAGAGAGTTTAAATGCAGGCTAGTGAAAACAAAGCATCAAAAATCAATTTGTTGGCAGAGCCCAGGAAGCTGTCCTACTAAGCAGGCTGGTGTTTTGTTTTTTTTTTCCCCCCTTTTTCTTTTAAATGTAGTTTAAGTTTTACTTTCCTGACTGCTAAGAAACTCCTCAGCTGCTCACACTGGTGTCACAGTAAGTCTGCAGCATTAACAGCTTGCTGGACATCTCCTCTAGATTGTTCATTTTCTTCCCAACTTAGGGAATTACACTTTACAACTGCCTTGTCTGGACTGTAACTGTACAACTTTTCAGACATCAGATTAGTTAAGATAAAGAAATTCTGCAGTACAGAGTCTTGCAAGATCCCATGACTGTGAGAAAAGCTATCGAACAAAAATCGTTAAAAAAGGAGTTGCCACTACCATTTTAGGAGAGACAGGAACTGAAGCTGAAGCCACTTTCGAAGTAGGGGCTTCCCAGCTAATCATTTACTAACGACTGACACCAACTCACCCTACAGGTTTCAGTCTTCTTCACCATCTGCTGAGACACTTCTGAGTATTTATTTTGTATTTGTATTCTGTTTAATTTCTTAGGGATACATTCTGTAATCAAATCCCCGGAAAGTCAGTTTCTATTATGAGAATCTGTCTCATTAATAAAGGTCCAGGTAAAGGAGTTTTTGAATCTCTGTCACTCAAATACTGCAGAAGTAAAAGAATCTCAAAGCCCCCAAAGCCTCCTCAGAAAACCCTACTCAAATTATTTTCACTCATCGTTCTTCAATGTTAATGTCAGAGTAAATAACAAAACATTAAAGAAAAAACAGTAAATTGTTTATTATCCGCTTTGACAGCTTTGCACTTGTTACACGTAAACTAGAAAAATAATTTGAGCCTAGCTTGGTTACTATTCCAAATGTTAAAGCTGAAAGTTAATAACAGGAGAAGCATTAAAGAAGAACTGAATACTCAATAACTTAACTGGATGTGGTTCAGTAACACTTCTCTTTGGCTATGCCCTTCTAAGAATACCTTAAACCAGATTTACATGCATTCTTTTCTTCCTGTGTTATTTCTACATCCCAGCTCCTCACAATAACCAGAAGTCAAAACCCCCCTGTTTGCCCTGACAAGAATCTTGAAATCCCTGCTACTTGACTCCCTGTTTCTCCATCAACTTAAAGCTCTACAACAGCGGCAACCTCTGACAGCTAACATCATCAGGCAGGACTCCAAAACCAAGGCAGAAAACAAACATTAAAGCCACTGATGAAGCACTGATGTGTTCTTGATGAACACTGATGTGTTCTTGCTCCATTACCTTTGATATTTCCAGTGTCAGTAAGTGTTTAGCCAACCTAAAACAAGACTAGATAGTACAAGGCCTAGAATACAACAGCTGCTTTATGACTATCAATTCAGAATTTGTTATCAAAGCCGCTTAAACAAGACCTTGTTCTTTTCCTGGCCCTTATATAGCAGCACAGAACGAAAAGACATACTCCGTAAGGCCCAAAACAATAACAGCAACAGGAAAACACGACACCCAAATGCCTGGAAAGCAGGAAATACCTGCCTTCATCTCCACCCTTCAATAGGAAGTGCAGTACCACACCTTTAAAAACAAGAAAAAAAAAAAAAAAAAAAAAAAAAAAAAAAAGTACACATTAACATAACCACTACTCCTTTCCAAAAGAAAACCACTATTTTCTACAACAATTAAGAATTTTGCCCACCCATCTAAAGACACTGAGTTAGTTATTGAGTTTAGTCTTACTTTTAAGACCCAAGTTCAGCTACCAACGTG
The DNA here is from genome assembly GCA_009806455.1 of Tetrax tetrax. Lineage (NCBI taxonomy): Eukaryota > Metazoa > Chordata > Aves > Otidiformes > Otididae > Tetrax > Tetrax tetrax. The sequence goes on from WHYT01017881.1 coordinate 18,149, forward strand.
ACTTTGGGCAATCAGTCGACCACTGTACAGATATCCCACAGCTACTAAGAATCCCTCAATAACACAATCCCTCCACCTCACTGCTCTACTGTGAACGAAAAACAAACCCCAAAGCCTTACCAGTGCTGTGGTGATCAGACACTGAAACACAAAATTATTTTCCTCACAGAGTGGCTATACAACTCCTCCTGGTAGGTAAATATTCCCTAGAATAACACAGAATGCCCTAGGATGTCAGTCCCATAAAACGCTTGTTATTTTTGCTTCTCTTTATCCTTAGACAGCTGTCATTTCTTAGCTTTATACAATTACCACTGTACACATGCCTGATCACTTGTCCAGCATTGTACCTATTTGGTGTGATTTAGCATCTTCACATTGGTATCACGAGAGCGTAACAAAGCATCGTACACCTTACCTTTTAAAATAACAGAAAGTTTTTCTCACACCAAACAGGTTTTAACAATATTTCTCAGGCTGACACAAGCAATCAATTAAGAATAAACCTTCTGTCTCACCTGTATCAAATCAATCCCAGGAATTCAATTATTCCTGCACTCCAAACTAAAATTATATTGCCAGAGAAAAATGCTATTCTCAAGAGTGTACTTGTATTTGTCAACTTCGTCAGCACTGGTATTTATTTTCTCCTGACCTAGCTTCCAGGAACTCTTCTGTGCCACAGAATTGCTTTCAGAACCCCAACTTGTTCACCTACTAAAATCAAAAGTAGGAAGAATTAGGGAAGTCACATACAAAAACACAGTGGAAAAAGATTCAGACAAACATGCTACATGCGTTACGTACTTCACCAGATTAGCGAGGGCTGTGGACACACCATGCAATGCCAGTGCAATGTCCTAGGTCCTCAGTGTCCCCCTGCACACATTAAAAGATATATTTTTTTAAAAAGTCAGTCAACTAAGACACAGATGAAATTACAATTATTCAGTAACACTGTTGTGGATAATTGAAACCTAAATAAAGAGTAATGGACAAGCATACCTATTTGAGGCTCCTCTGATCTCAACTGTGAATGCCTCAGTTACTGATGACACTGCAGTAAAAGACATCAGCAGTCGACTGATGGTGCGGTTGCCTCGTTGAGCACGGCACTATTTTTAGATAGGTTAACACGTCACTTTGTAATATCACTCAGCCAACAATGGAACATTTTTCTTTTGAGAAAGTTTAAAGCACACACAGTTGCACTTGCCTGGAGACCGTACCACTGTAAAAATCTAACTGCTTACTAAAGTGACTGGGATACATGTAAAGGACCAGCTGTTTTCTTGTTCCACTCATGAATCTCATATACAACTAAGCAAGGCAGTCACTGAACAAGCAGGTTTGCTGTGGGTACTGTAAAAGCCTTACAACTTTTCCCAAAATCTCTCTCAGATTCTTGCCTCAGAAGGCAACTGGACCAGCCATTATGCAGCAACATGTTTTGAGATAATGCATCAAGAGAATGAATGACATGAGTTTCTACTAAACAAAATTAAAAGTGATAATAAAATGAATGCAAAACATTTTGAAATGCAAAACATGCAAAAACCCATAGCATCACTAACGTGTCATTTGTCTCTGTTGACAAGCAGTCATCTCTCTCTTCTTTCACAGTTACAATTCTCAAATCTCCAAGTTCAGAACAAGCAGATTCTTTAGACAACTGGTCACCACTGTCATACCTGCAAATACAACCCAAATGGTTAATGGAAACAGTTCTTCTGAAAAAAAAAAGTTTTATTTCTGTTTCATCTAGACTGATATTATCTGCTCAACAATACAAAAAACAAATACATAAGCTGTTCTACAAAGGATATTAAAAAACCTTCCATTTTAATAGAATTAGTGGTATACTTTCCTCTTTCTTCTGCCCTGTTTTTTTTTTTTTAATTTCAGCTACAGTCTTTCAAGTACTATCAACAAAAAAATTTCATCCACCATCCATAAAGAGAGAATAGTACTAACGTTCCATCAGCTGCTATTAAAGAAGTGCTGCTGGACAATGCTCTTTCTTCTTTCACAGTCATTCTCCTGACATCCTCAGGGAGGGAACAGATCGGAGCTTTTGACAACGGGTCACAGCTGTCGTATCTGGAAAGAAAATGCACAGTTGGTATTAATGCCAAAAATTATTTACTTGGTATTAGAAAATAGAGTATTGTGGCAGTTTACTCACAAGTCCAGTAAAAACCCTGCAACTTCTGCATCGTTTCTGAAATCCAACTTCTCTTTAAGCGTCAGCCACCGGTCAATGTGATTTCCCACGTAAATCCTCGTTTTCCCCCTTCTCCTGTCAAGACTTTGCTTTCGCTTTTTCTTTTCCAGAAAAGACAGCACCGGGGGCCTCCCGCACCTCTTGGCGGGCAGCGACATGGCAAGCCTGGAGAGAACGGGAGGGCTGGTCAGTGAGAGGCGGCTCTGAGCAACCCCGCACGGGCTCTCCCAGGGGGCGGCGGGGAACGCGACCCTTTCCCAGCCGGGTCACGG
>WHYT01017881.1:34870-51641 GCA_009806455.1 Tetrax tetrax
AAGCTGCGCCAGGGGAGATTCAGGCTGGACATTAGGAAATATTACTGCTCGGAAAGGGTAGTCAGGCACTGGAATGCACTGCCCAGGGAGGTGGTGGAGTCACCGACCATGGGGGTGTTCAAGAAACGTTTGGATGTTGTGTTGAGGGATATGATTTAGCTGAGAAGTATTGGTGATGGTTGGACTGGATGATCTTTCAGGTCTTTTCCAATCATGGTAATTCTGTGATTCTGTGATTCCTGTTGGGATTCCCTGAATACGAGTGGTTCAGAGCAGGGCTGTGAGCGGTTCCATGGTGTAATGGTTAGCACTCTGGACTCTGAATCCAGCGATCCGAGTTCAAATCTCGGTGGAACCTGAGAGTTTTTGGCCGGGGGTAGAGTGTTTTAGTGGACAGTGTAATGGAAAATGGGTTTAAGGGAGGTTTTGTGTTTCTCCTGGGCTCTTGGAATGCCATAAACCACTGAAACCCCCTGCCACCCGCATAACCTGTTTAGAGTAAAAAAGAAAGATAAACAAGGCAGTGAATTTTCACGATTTTTTTCCCACTTATTTATTATATTCTCACACATCTTGTCTGAAGCATTTCGAACATACTGTAGTATACTGAAACGCAAGTTATTTCTCTTTTATTTGTACCCTGTGAACAATCCATGTGAGAGCAGAATTCTACATCATCAGAAGAGCAGGCGGCAGCCTGCCGAACGCTGCCGCGCGTCGGGGGGTTCATCTGTCGGAAAGAAAATGTTCTCCTGCTGTTCCTGTTTGCCTGCTGACCTGATCCCATCTCTGGGATCCTTGTACCGCGAAGACAAGGAATCCTGCAGAAAGGCAGGATAACTGTTAATACTGAGGCGGCAGGACACTCCTGGCCGGTCCCGTCGGAGCGGGCGCGGGGCTGCGGCAGCGGGGCGGGCGCGGCGCAGGCGTTTGCCCGGGCCCGGCGGAGGCGGGTGCCACCGCGCGGTTCTATGGTGTAATGGTTAGCACTCTGGACTTTGAATCCAGCGATCCGAGTTCAAATCTCGGTAGAACCTGCGGCGCGCCCTCGGTTTTGCCCGACCTCCTCTCTCTCTCCCTGTTCCCGGTTTTGTGAAGTTGGATGAACGGCTGTACAATTGACAGAAAGACGCTAATTTTTAAGATAGTTCTTACTACAATTGAATTAATCTTTCATTGTATTTTACTGTTGTGTTATACTATCTTAAGTCTTTCTTGAGGAAAAAAATAAGTAATTCATACTGAGGAAAAACTGATTTTCAGTAGGTAAAGGTGCAGCATTTGGACATTTTTCAGGTGCACCCAACCATTACAGAAATGCAATCATTTCAGAGCGGGTACAATCTCACAGAGTGAACTCTGCACACTTGAACTGGAGATCGCCTCTGCTTTGCTGACCCAAATCCTCATTATTTACTTCTCATTTCAAGAATAGCTAAGGTCATCCTGTCTCCCCTCCTCAAAACCTGTCCTTACTTGTCATTTGTTTACACAGGAACATCTCTGTTGTGTGCCAAACTGAGAATCAGCTCCTCCTTTTCCTCTGGCCAGACAAGGGCTCCTTACTGTCCCCTGGAAAACGTGCAGAGCACCTTTGGCTCCAGTTAGCATTTTGTGGAAGTTCAGGCTCTGACTCTTCAAGGGAATTTATCAAAGTTTCAGAGAAATTTTTGCACAACCTACTGGATGAAAAATATCCCCCTCTTCTACACCAGGGCTAATTTTCATCCTTTCCCCAACCGTGTTTTTACACAAACAGGTACCTTTCCTGGTCCCTGCGCACCAGTGTTTTAAATAACCGTTCCTAGCACGCTGCAGCGTAACTTGCCCCCCACCCCCCCGAGCCTGGCTGCACCCAGCAACGTCAATTCTTCCCTGATGAGAGCGCCTCGAAGCCACCAGACGCTTGTCTGCCTCACAGTGATTCAGTATACTATTTTACAGTGCTGTCCAGCAGCTTTCTCCTTCCCTCTGTCCCAGGCTGAGGTGTAGCTGTAATCCATAATGCTCAGAAAAAGCCGATACAGTAGTGCTGGTACAGACTTACCCAGTGCTCGCGCTGAATTCACCAGAGAAGCACTTCCCAGATCACAGTGTGCTTAGAGAATGAGACAGAACCAGCATGTAATTAGGTATCAAGATTTATTTAGGACAATTCATGGTCATGCTCCATTTGAATACAAAGCACCGAAGTATAGGTAACTGAACATTATCCAAATACAACCCAGCTGAGACCGCTGCGTACAGACACATGACAGCACGGCCCACGTCCCTCCACACTGGTTAACGACAGCAGACACACACAGGGTGCTGCGCCTGCGACAAACCTCCTGGAGAAGGCAGAGCAGTACTTCGCAAGGTGCAGCCCTTGCTGTAGCAGGCTCAGAATAAAGCACTGTAACCCAAGGTACCTTGATATGCTCAAGTCAGTAATACCCCAAGACAATTCTCAAGTGAATTTAGCGTTTCCAGTTACTTTCCTGCAATCCCTCCAATTTAGTCCTTTCTAAAAATCATCTAGAGACAAGATTGTCTCAGCATAACATTCAACGGAGAAGTAAAGCACTATGGCTCCGACCACACAGGGAACTTTCCCCATTGCTGAAAAGGCAGTAGCAAAGTTGCCAAAAATCTTATTGGGAGACTAAATAATGCTGTAGTTTCAGAAAGTGCGCTAGAAACATGTATTGTCAGCAGTGACAGACTTCCCAACTGCAAATTTAAAAGCCAGAATAAAATCTTAGGCAAGTATTTCACTATGCATGAGGTTGCAGCAAAGTTTTCTGATATACTTAAAATTTCAGCAACAGAAGGTGGAGGGGGAAAGACATCACAGTTAAGGGAAAACAACTTTTTTTTCTTTAAACTGGCACTTCAAGCAAAAGGGCTTTAAAAACTTAAAATCAGTTCTACTCAAAGTCTTACAACACAAAAGCAGACCAAAAAAAAAGACAGACAAGTATCGGTCACTTTAGTCACTAGTTATAATACATACATTCCACCTAGCCACTAAAACTGCCCAGTCAGACGCCTTCCTCCTCTTTTAAAGACTTCTGTGGCAGACAAACACGCTACTAGATTTTTACACTGCTACTATCTCAATAGGTTAGAACACTTGAACAGATGGAAGAAACGGTGGATTCAGCTGAAGTAGTTTATTTTACGCACTGAGCCAGCGATTTCCCTCGCAGGGGGAGCACAGCGTCCCGCAGACAGACGGATTTCTCCTACTGGCCATTCCCACCGGCACGGGACGCGAGGCTCTGCAGTGCGAGAGGCAAGCACAGCGGCGACAGAGAACACGTACAGCAGGGCCACCTACACAAGATCAGTACCCTTCAAGTTGTACAAAGAGTCCCAGGGTATCCTTTCAGAACAGCAAGGCAGCTCTTGTGTAGTTCAGTGAAGAATTCACCAGAAAAGCAAACAGTTCTTGTGTACCATCTCATCCAGTATATGCACATTAAAAAAATAAGCATACTATACAAGGAACCGAAGCAATATAATTTAAACATGCCATCCAGCTATAAACCATATATACAGAGAAACAGATGCCTATACAAACAGAACAAGACCACTTTATTACAAGATAATTCTGTTGAAGCTTTTGGAGGAAATCATGACAGATAAAGAAAATCAGACCAAAGGAGTTGGATGTTGCTTCTAGAAGTAATCTGATCAGAAACTGCATGTAACACCACCTTTCTTCAGCAGACATTTACGAAAGTTTCAGCTACGCACAGGTCTTCCCCTGCTTTCTGGGCTCCCTTCCTGCACGGAGGTAGATGTTCTGATATTGCACCACGCAAGTGTAATGTTTTTATTACAACAAGGAACAACCTACACGGGCTCATTGATGGGCATAATCTCATCGTGTGCATTTCGGTAGCACAGTAATCAAATTCATTCGCACTTGAGAGAAAACATCCCTCAAAGTGAAGTGCTCTGTCATTTAGGTGAAGGTCCCATGGAAAGCTGGAATTCTATTAAACAGCTTCACGTTGAGAGGACTCTCTGTCATCAGGGTAAGGTACTTCAGTCGGTCCCTCTCCTTTCAGCCTCTGGGGTTCAGCCAGGGCAAGAACTCGCCCTGACCTCACCGATGCCTCCATCCCACCCACCGTGTTCAAGTTCAACACGGGTTTCAAACACACACAGGTTTTTGCGGTATCAGATCTTACTCATGAGAGCAGTTGTAATATTAGGAAACCTACAAGAAGATCCAAACACTACCTGAAATGATTTTAAACAGCCCATCCGCACTTTCAGCCTGGAAAAGGAAAGCTGCAACTCTGCTAGCTTCAGCCATTCATCATGAACAAATTTGATGCTATTAGGAAAAATCCAAAGAAGTTGGGCAGTAATTTACTTTTTTTTTTTGTCCATTGCATTCTTGATTAACCCTCTGACAACTCATGAAGTTGCAGAAAAGCTTGCGCACAAGTACCACTTTAAGGGGTCTGCTAAATTAAGCCTCTACAGCGTACTTAAAAAAAGGCGCACCAAAATTCATGACGCCAATGTATAACTTGGATGAGCTCACAAGCATTGCTAAATATTTTTTTTCAGAGACACTCCATGAAGTTATTTTTACAGAAGTCTGTCAACATGGAGCTAAGTGAGAGAACAACCTGGTATTCTGTGTGCTGGAACAAGAGAATAAAAGTGCTTGAGCCCGGCTCAGCAGAGCAGCACAGCTGCAGTAGCACGTGCTGCCGTGACAGCGCACACGCACCTTTCGCTCTCACAAAGAAGCCAGACAAAGTAAGCAGCGCTGCTCTTCCTAGCTGCGAGTTTCAAAGAAAACTTGAGACGGAAGTTCTCTTTTTGTACCAAGGAACCAACCTATCTGGAACTATTTTAAATGGAGGACTGCACTGTAACCATTTAGCATTAACTTCCCGAGCTCCTGTTCCTTATGGAATACTCTATCAGGAAGGAATGGTGACTAGCTTGGAACTGAGTATTTTTTGTTAAAATACAGACAAAAGGCATACATAAACTCATTCCACTTCTTCATATACACTCGTGTCCCTGTAAAGGGCTTTTTTGTTAACAAGGCAAGTAAATCCCAAGTTACTTCATAACAACTGCAACAATATTGAAACTCATGACGACTGTTTCCCCATGACGAAAGGCATCGTGTACCTCGGAGTAGGAGTAAAACAATCTCGCCTTCTTGAGGGAGCCCATTCTGGGAAGTGAGGGGAACCCTTCACTTCAGGAGTGGCTTCATCAGAGATGACACTCCCTGCACCTGGCAGAAAGCCTTTACATACCTTCAAGATCACATTTCTGAATAGAGCAATCTATTACGTGCAGGAGATTACACACAGCAGAAGTGAAATGATGATGGCAGGAACCGGGGCTTTCAGAAATTTCTTTCTGTTTTTGAGAAGCAATGGTTCTCCACAAATGACAATCCACACGTAGGAAGTGTCTCATTCATACACTCAGCTAGTGCATAGCGTCTGCGATTGCATAGAATGTTTCCAGTGCTGAATCTGTAAGGAACCTAAGCAAATCTTTTGCAAGATTTATTACCATTTGATATCGAGATTGCTTGCTGTTTGATTTACTGCACTGTATTTGGTGTGCAAAGTTTCCTGGACCTTCTTAGAGTCCGCGCCTTCCAGCCAGTCCTGGTACATCTTTTGTACGTGCACGTTGGTTTCTGGAAGTCTGACAGGTATTGCAGCATACATTTCTTCCATCTGCGTAAGCAGTGCTTTATCTGGTTTTCCATCTTCAGTCTGTGCCTGACCTTTTCCATTTAGGCACCCTTAGGGGGGAAAAATAAAGAGGAAAAAAAGCCACAAGGGTGGTGAAAATTTGATGTGAAGAGAAAGTTAATATAAACTTGGAATTTTTTTTTCTGTACTTCTCTAAAGGAAAAGGTTGTCTCTTTACACAAACTACTCGCCCTGCTGCTAGAACTTGTGTTTACTTAAAATCACTCCAATATCAACAACATCTTAATGCAAATGAGGTTTCCATACCAACAATCCTTCTCTGCCCTCTCCACAGTTTTGTGATCTTAATTATGATCCTGTCTTTTCTTGCCCTTGACAATCCCCATTTCAGAGTATTTCCTATGAGGTTTGAAATAATCCTAAGAGCCGTGCCCTCACTTATTTATAGGTCAGAAGAGAGCAAATAATGTTGTGGTTAATTTTAGAAAACCCAATCAATTTAGGAGCCAACCCTGCACATGTAATTGGTGTTCTAGACCATTCACTGAGGAGGTACGTACTTTAGATTATTAAGAAGAAAATTAAAAGGGAATCAAATTAAGTGCCTGCCTGTAAGAAAACTTTCCTTTGAGATTCAAGATACGTGTGTGGAACAACTGTGGATCCCAGTTATTCTTACCTCCCGGGCAGGCAAGGACTTCTACAAAATGGTATAAAAACTTTCCTTTTTTCAGCTTCAGAACCATGTTTTGGATATTTCTAAAGCCATAAGCTGCTGCAAAACGCAGCACTGTCTCACCATCCTTTTCAAGGGTAACTTCTTGAAAGTCCTTGTTCCTATAAAGATACACAGAGAACAAAAGAGAACGGAACAAGGATAACAGCGAGATTAAGGTGAATTCTTTCAGTCTCTAAACCAAGTTCAGCACAATATTTTCAGAACAGAATCATACTTAATTTTTAAGGGCAATTAAGTTATCAATAAAGCTAGCAGGAGCTACTTACAGCAATGAAGTCACAGGTTTATATGTAACTGGCTATCAGTGAACCAGCCAGATTAGCAATTAGGGCTCACTGCAGCACCAACTAGCCCGTCCCACATAACAAGAATACAAAACTCTAGCTTACTTTAATGCTTTATAGGTGATTTCTTTGACATCCATGCCAAACAGCTCCTTCGCAGCATGTTTGAAAATGTGCTCTAGGTAACCATCAGATCTCTTCCCATCATGCCTTACTACATCTCCCTCCTTTATTTCATCAAACCTTAGAAAACAACAGAAAGAAAGAAAGATCAACTCCAACATTTTATTCCCTCACTTCAATAAAGTAGTGTATTTTTCACTTTCTCTGCCTCTCCTCCCTAAAAAAAAAAAATTACAAAAAAAAAAGTTTTGTAGCAGTCATTGAGAGCATTTCAACACTTTTATTTATTACAGCTTTTTAAAAAATAAACTATTTAGGACGACAGTAAGATGGTGGAAATAATAAAGTAAAAATATAAAAGGATGCAGAGCTTTCCATGTTCAGAAACCTCAAGCAACAGTAATTTATAAGAATGCACATTCAGCACAGCCTGAAGACTTGGTTAACAGCCCCTCACTGCTCAGGAGACATTTTTGGGAAAAAAATTAACTTTCTCATAGGCTAAAATGATTTCAGCACCTCAGAAGTTACAAGCCTTTGCTCATAAACAATGTTCCTGCTTCAGGAACTGTTTGTCACAGCCCACTAGTGACACGAGTCGGTACAGCTGCAACCTGACTACAACACTCTCCGTTAGGATAAGAGCTACACTGTAATTCAGGAAAGAAAATGAGCGACACCAAATCCAAGGGGCACGGCATTGACCCGCAGGGCGAGCAGAGCACTGCTGAGCACCAGTGGCTGCAGGACGCCTTGTACTGGGACGTGCGCCGGCGATCAGAGACCGCAGCTCTGCAGGCCCCTGCTCCTCTCCGGCAACGCTGCTCTCGGAGACGCTCGTCTTCAGCTTGGAGAAGGGACAGACTGCGTCCTTCACTGCGACGTGTGGAAGTCTCTCCAGAAACAGACCGATTACCTCCTGCTCAGCACGCCCAGACGCGGCCCGGCCCGCCCTGCACTGCTCGCTCTTGCCGCAGCCTGAGCGCAGCATTCAACCACAGAACCGAAGTGAAAGTTACCACAGCACACACCTTAGTTAAAAAAAAAAAGCTGAAGCTGTAATAATGACAGAGAAATATTTTAATCACTAGAGCTGAAGTTTACACATTTAGTATGTCCATCTCCTCTATGCCATGCCATTGCTTTTACTTAAGTACTGCAACTTTGTTTTCTACAACTTCAAGTGATTTTGCTTCATGATGCACCTCCTAATTTCAGGCAATTGCTATCTGCTAGGATTCTCTAAATGCAAAAGTGAGCTGAGAATTCAAACACAAGTTACTTTGCTCATACTACTTTTTTTTTTTTTTTAATAGTGAGTACTCTACCACAAATTGCTTCTGGGCTGGAACTTGTCTTAAAAAGAGGAGTTCGAGGTACATAAATTTCTCTGCAAAATCTACTTTTAAGATCCAGAAGAGTGAAAACAATGTCACCAGGTCTCACAGCATGAACCAGTATCATCAGATTAATCCCTCGAAAGATTAACATTATTTTCCAACATAAATTGATCCAATGAAATAGGTATATTCTGAACAAAAGCTTGTTCTTCCATTGGACAGGCTGATTTAGAAATAAATGACTAAGTGATTTTGTCTTCAAGAACTTCATTTATGTAATTCTCATTCTGTGTAGCAGTCATTGTTGAAGTAATCATGGAAGGTCCACTACAAAACCAGCTCTGAACTGCTACCACTGCACTACGAACATGTCTCCAGTCCAGGCAAAGTCCAAGCAGGATACCAACCCAAAGTGAAAAGCATTTCTAGAAGTTTCCAGAGCTTCCTATTTTGTGCAAAAAAGCATGTTTATTGCTCCACTAGCATCTCTTTGGAAAGATACCAGGTAACATCTGTCACACTTGAACGAAGAGCAGTGAGGCCAGCCTTTGTAACTAAGCCTGAGAATTAAAACAACATGTGTGCTGCTTTCTGAGCCAGTCCTACAGTGAGGAAACAAAATCTCATCAATGCTTTGTGGTTTTCATCTAAAGCATGTTTCCATTTTATCTAACCTTGAAAAACTAACTGCTGTCTTCAGTATTAAAAAAAAAAAAAAGACTACTTCCTAAAAGGGTGCTACTTCTAATCAATTCTACGTGAACGTATCGGGGAAGGGGAAGTTTACTGCTCTGGATGAGAAGGAAGCACAGCACAGATGGTCAACCCCATGGCTGCATTCCAGCACCTTTGTGTGAGGCCAGACAGCTGGAGGGTGGGATGAGAGCGTTCGGCTTTACGCAGGCTCAGGCACAGGAGAGCTCTGAATGGGGTCAGCACCTCGAGACAGTCACGCTTACTAGCAAGTCATGATCTTGATACAGTCAAATCTAACATTACTGCATTCAAATATAAATAATAAGCTACACAAATCTTAAAAAAAAAAATACATTTTAAAGGAGTCACTAGATAGTTGGAGGTAATGACCCCATCTCCTTTGTATTTAGCATATACAGTTTGTATCATGTGTTTTGTGTAATTTTATATGTAGCATTGAACATCTAAGAGAACACTTCGGGATTTTTTGGCCACTATATAAAGGATGAGGCTTTAGTATACTCAGGTTTTGATGCAAACTTTCTTTGTAAAAAAACCACATTATTTTGAGAAGTTTTACACTCACGTTGAGCACTCACGTGCTCAAACATTTTGTCATTTGTCACCAAAATAAGCAAGCAATCCACAACAAAACTACTTACAAACTATCAACAGCTACTTCAGTCACATCTTTCATAGACACATTTTTCTGTTCCATTATTTGGACAATTTCACCTGTAGGAAAACATACAACATTTTACTTTCAGCACGAAGCAAAACGCACATGCTGCGCCTCTGTTCACGAGATCAATATCCCAACACCTGTATGTGCTTCCAGTCACACTCTCCAGTTCTGGAGTCATTTCCTAGACATTAAGCCTAAAGGTAAGAGCCATGCCATGGTGCCACTGGTGCCACGCGTTTGCAATGTTAAAATAATCCCAGTGGAGATTCATTAATGAACACAGACAAGCAAGAGAATGATTTTTAATCTGGATTTGCTTAACCCTTACCTTTTTCAAGGGGCTAACAAAAAAAGAAATACTTGAATCTTGTTTTCAGATGAAAACAAACTTGGAAGGAAAGCATTTTTCACTTTGCCTTCCCTATACAATACCTGTACTACCAGTAGCACAAAAATATGTACTCATTTTTAAAACAGAAAAAAGGCAACCTTACAACAAAGTGAAGTCTGGCATAAGGACTATTCTAACATCAGTGGTTCACTTCTATCTTTATAAATAGTAAGTTTAAAGAAGATTTAACCTGATGTCAGAACACAATCAACTTCTTGCGAATTATACAAGGCAGTGTAGAAATCTTCCCGCAAGGCTTCCAGTTTTTTGTCGTAACAAGGCGTCACAATTACATGGAAAATTTTATCAGGAGACAAGTTCTGTGAAACATAGAAGAGAACAGATGCGAACTCCGTGAAGAGCAAAACACAGCTTGAAGGATGACAAGGACAAAAGCAGCATCATAACCTCTGTGCAGGCAATACCAGTAACCTATCTCTAGCAATGAAGTTTAAAGACTGCTGCACACAAAGTGATCTGCCAGAAGTCACAAAGCATCAGCGACTAACATCCAAGTCACCCTTCTGGCTGAAACTTTTACTTATTCCTTCAGACCACATTTTCTGCAGCTTTGGATTGCCTTAGAAAGCGAATGCCAGCTAGGACTTGAGATTTCTGTTTTCCAGCTGTCACGTACTCACTTTCATCCGCACCAAGCCCATCAATATTCCTCTCTCTATGTGGAGATAGCAACACCTCCCTATATAATGTGGATGCAGTTAAGTATGATATGTAAAAAGAACAGCAACTTTTCAACATACAAAATTGAGAGGTTAGTTTCTAGCATACAAAGGTTTTATTGATCCCAGATAACAGGCAATTTCTACATTATTCTCCCCTGTCCCGTTTTGGCTGTGCTATAGAACTACACAGGCAGCATTTGACAAGAATCTCTTTACCTACTATGATTTTATCCGTAAATATCTAAATCCATGTTGCACTGGGAGGCAAAGATTGCTGCCAGCTCACACTGCACCACACGAAATGGGGTTCTTTGTACATTCTTCTTATCATGGGCACTTGTACAGCAGTAGAGCACAATTTATTCTTCAAGTAAAGGACAGACAATTCAGGAAGATGCTTTATCACTTCATAATACACTAAGATCTATATTTCAGTATTAAAACTGACTAGTTCATGTTTTTAGAAGAGTACAAATAAACCAGAATTACTTACCTGCTGCCTGGCAAAGTAGCCCTTCACCAGGGAGCCCATGATCTGCTGTGGAGACTTCGCAGTGCAAATGTGAGAGGTCACAAGATTGGTAAGTACCCTTTCAGCGTACCGGATCCAACCTAGAACGACAGAAAAGCACAGTTCGATAGCGAAGTGGCACATAAGCACGGCAGAGTAGCAGCAGTCACAGAACAGCTCTTAAAAACAAAGACACCTTCACAGCAGGTAGGACATTTCTGTGTAAGCTGGAAGCCCCACCCTGGGAACTACAGGAAACCTCAAGGCTCTCTTAATAATGCTTTACAGTTTCTTATCAATAGTTTACTGTGTCATTAATTCCAGACTTAGAAGCCCCTGTGAACTTCATCCTACTACATCGTTTCTAATACATAGTTTTAACGAAGCAGAAAGAACAGGACCCCACCTAACAAAGAGAAAGTTGACTTTGTAGACCTCAGCCCTTGGATCGCTAGACACTACAACAAGCGTACTCTGTTCAGCTGCTTAACTGTAACCTTCTGTTTCCTGAGATTTAATATCCATGCACCCAGCTTGTCTCCTCTAGAACAGAAGAGTCACATGAAAGCATTTTCACAAGATGCACAGGATTAGCCTGTGGAAAAAAAATGGCTTCTTTTACTATTGTTAGAGTAGCCACACCTCCTTTAGAAACACCCACACACTCAACCACACACGCAATAATCAACTGGAATCTCTGTATTCAACAGTCTCAGTTACTGAGGAGCCCCCCTCCCTTTCACCAAACTCCTTCACCATTTCAGCTGTGAGGAGCTATCTGTACTCACACCACCCCCAGTATCCAGAGCAGTTCTGTTATTCCCCACCTTCCAGAACAGGAACTGAGAAATCAGCAGACTGAGATATTTAGGGGGTGCAGTTCTTTCGTAGGCACTGTCACTCTTACTGAAAACAGCCCAGAATGTTCCACAGCAAGAATTCTGAATTTTTTTTGCATCACCTACACGAACGGAGAGCCAGATACCCAAATTGCTAGAAGTTAGGCCCAGCCTTCTAGGGAAGCATGCTGCTTTAGTGCTAAGGAATAGTGAAAAATATCACACTTGAAGTCTTTTATCTTCAAACAGGTCATTGTTTAGGTAAAAGAAAAATTGCTGTGAAGTACATGCTGCTCAGGAAAGGTAAAACCTGTAGGTTAATTCTTAAGCTTGACATCAACACATACGTAAAACCACCGGGTAATGTTTAAGCGAGAACACTGCCACAAAGGCCAACAACAGCACAAAACTGGAATCCAAGTGGTGTTCAGATGGTTTGTCTCTCTATGGCAGAGAAGCAATTTTCCACTGTAATACAGCTTTAATGATGAAAACAAAAAAGTATAAATACTGCAAAAACATGAGGATCCTCCAGCTGTTTAAACATTCCCAGTTCTTGTTAAAGTCAGTTCTTGTTAAAGTAGACTTCAAGATTAACAGATACTGGTCTCCATAGAAAAATCTCAAAGACATGTTCAACAAGCATTCATTTCTGCTGTAGAAAAAGCTAGGGACTATAGATTTACGTGTCAGGACTGTGCTGAATTGCTAGACTCTGAATAAAAAGTTTGCTGAATGTCCAACTTCAACTGGGACTTTAAGTCCAAGCTTTTACCTGCAACAAAGGACTTAATTTCTTGGTGCTTGGGTCAGAGGTTGTATGAGCGTATTCTGCATGATATGTATATCCTATTTCTTAAATGGCTTTAGTCTCAGGTGCTGTCAAAATAAAACAAAAATGGCTTTAAACAAAACAGGGAGAGGTTTTTAAAAACATTCTGCCTTGCACTTCAGCACCATTTCTGGAAGGTCCTTCCTTATACTGCAACTGTGATCACCACGAGTCACCACAGCACTCCTGCTAGGAGGCTAGTTCATGGAATTGCAATGGTTTAGATATTGTGGTCATGAACTACACAGAAATTTCACTACATCCCAAGAGACTTCGGGCAGATATTGCCCAAAATAATTTCTTAAATTTCTTCTTTCCTTGCAGTAGATGGAACAAGTGTCTACCAGCCCCAGCTCCACAATGACCATTAGTCACTCCCTAATTATACAAGCAGCTGTGGTGAATGAGCAACACCAGGCATTTATCTGCACCTCACATACGCACGAGCTGTTTCTGCCTGCTTATCAATGGGGCTGAACTCCAGAGCCACACTCCCAGGAAGCCCAAGATACCCAGTTCTTACATCAATCTACGTCTGTACCCACGCAGAGCTACACCTTTCATCAACTCATTCAGATTCTCGGCCATTTGTTGGCTTGTGTTAGCATCAAAGAACAACAAACCCCTACAAATCACTAAATTCTTGCAGATGTACTTCAGAACGTGTTACTTTTATTGGTTTATCAAGAGCAGATCACAAAGATGCACGCTATAAATATTTATGCATCAGTATAGAGTGCAGAAAAACGAAGAAAACTTTTGCTACTGTAAAACCTCACTCCTGTAAAAGGAAATTGTTCAGCTGACTGGGACAAAAGCACTTGAATCCTCAAGTTCTGCTCTTCCTACTCATGCTGTAAAGCCTGCCCGGTTGACCTGTTCCAGGTCTTCACAGAGGTTGGCAATGCATGAAAAACACTGGCTGGTTCCCACAGCAAGTGCTTCACGTTGCTCTCCACTTTGGTAAATTAAGGAAGAGAACTGATTATTTCTGAGATACTACATATACAATCAGTAGCTACACTGTTGTAATTTGAACAGAAAACAAAAGAAAATTAGCTCACTTTCTTTTAAAAGAGCAGCAGGAGGAGGTAAGAACAACCAAGACAAAGACAATAAAATGCCCTTTTATCAGGCTCTGGGACTCTGCTCTTTTGCTCATGGTAGATTTTACACCACAGACCGCTGCTGCAGAGGGTGATACTTCTGTGGAAAGTCACTCCAAGATAAACAAGAGTAAAGTAGTTTTACTGGAGTTCACATTGACCTTATATCTACAGAGCTATATAAAAAACATTTTGTGATAAACACACCCAGTAAACAACATTTCTGGGACAAATTTATGTAATAGAGAGAGGAAGGAGAATGAGGAACGGAAAATGCACCCAGACAATTAAACTCAGGAAACACAGTCAACAACCTGACTTTAAACATGACCGATCATGATTTTTTTTCTGTAATTGCTGTCAAAGGGAATGAAATACTGTGTGCTTTCAGAATGGGTTTGCAGAGCTATTTCGGTTCAGTTTTCCAGAAGTGGAAAGCACCCGTGCTTCTGCTGACATCTATACCACAGCAGATAGCTAACACTGAAAACAGAAACAATCTTTTGTGGAACAAAGAAAAGTGCTCCATTAAGTATTTTAAAAATTTCCAATTACATCAGCAGATAATCTGAGCTCTGTTTCTAGATGAAGAAAATTCAAGTTATCTCAGAAGTTCTAAAACAATCCCTCAGGTATTGAATTTTAAATAAACCACGTACAAGACAAAGCTAAGTAATAGGAGGTTGTTGCACTTCACAGGTTTCACATGAAAAAAAAGGCAACATATAGTACGTCTGCTCCTGAAGATAGGAGGTAACACTAAGATAGCAGTAACATTTAAAAAAAAAAAAAACCCAACACTTTTCCTCTTAATACATGTATGTAGTGCCTTAGGAGTAACCCAGCTACTTCCACCACAGAATATACTTGTACTTTTGTTTGCTCAGTGCAATTCAAACAACAGTATTTAAATCAATGACAACAGCAGATTCTGGGGATCGCCAAACACAATTCTAACTCACTCTCTTGTCACTGTAACATTGCTTTAAAGAATGCAATCCACTTAAGTTATTTCAAAGCTATAAATAATTATTTTTGTGTTTTTATTAGCCTTTTGAGAAACAACATCATGAACTTTAGGGTGGAATTGGGGGGCAGGCGAAGGAGTTACTTCTACCTCCTTTTTGCTACTTCTTTTTTAGGAATGTGACTTATCAAACTGAAATGACAGCATGCTAACAAATGGAAGAAGTAAACAATGACTGAACATTCTACATCTTTTCAGTTGTGATAGGTGTAGGTTCTGTTCATAACAGAACAAGTTCTCAGGTGCTAAATTCTCAGAAGCAAGACATTTAGTGAGTCAAGTCTGTGACATTTCAAGTGGGAGTTATTTTGTAAGTGTTAGACACAACCATCTCAGAGTCATTAAGAGAAATGTCACTTGCTACTTTCCCCTAGGCTTAGGTGGCCAGTTCAAAACCTTGCTTAAGATAACAGAGGTTGTGGTTTAATTGTATCAGTAAAGTTCCTTAAAGATTCTTTTCAGTAAGGAAACACCACGTTAAACTTTGTGGTCTGGGCACACAGGCAGCGGCCGCCAACTTCTCAGTCCCAGTTCTGATTAACTTCCCCTAAGGTCTCATACAAAGCACTCAAAGCCTCAGTGCTTCCACACCTCAGTTCCGCTACCCAGAGATCCGTATACAACATACGCTGCTTTTACAGAACTGAGGGGAAGTAACAGCTGACTAATAAATACCACGTAGAAATGCTAGCACAGGAAATCAGTCACAGAACCATTGAATGGTTTGGGTGGGAAGGGAACGTTAAAGCCCACCCAGTCCAACCCCCCTGCCAGGAGCAGGGACATCTCCAACCAGATCAGGTCGCTCAGAGCCCCGGCCAACCTGGCCTGGGATGTTTCCAGGGATGGGGCATCCACCACCTCTCTGGGTTCAGATTCTTTATTATCAGAGGCTGTGGAATACAGCAAGACTTTTTTCTTGAAGAGCAACAATAATTTACATTCCTGACCTTTTACAGAGCTCCAACAGAAGATAACTGTAAGATGCAGACAGGGAATTTATTGCAACCTTTGTACCTGTGAAAGCCCTACACTGAATTAGCACTTATCTAGCACCATCACATCCATTCTTCACCTGCATGGGTCACATTTATGGCTGTGGCATCTCACAAATGCTCAAAAGCAAAGCCCAAAATGCTGCAAGTTATGTAACGCTCCCAAATGAAACCACCCTTTCCTTATTCCTTGGTAGATCCCATGAGACAAGGCTGAAGTGCAGGAAGGTTGGAAATATCAGTTCTCACCAGGGCAAGCAGAGGCAAACATTGGTAAGGCATGCTCCTCCTGGTTCCTCCGTTGATACCGCTGCACAAATTCCCTCTGGCTCTCCAGGATACTGAAATCAGCAGCTATAGTGGTGTCAAATACATAATGCACCCCTATGAAAGAAATCAGTAAGGAAAAGTGAATTACTAGAATGTTTTCCATCTTGCAGGCTTCTTTCCAAATTCCAGGTCTACAGAAAATCTTGGAGGACCAATGGGTATATTCTTCTCCCTCTCCAAATTTTCACAAATAGCAGAGTCAAAAATAAAGGCCATACATTGAAAAGCTATCCACAACGTCATGAATTTAAAAGGACCACCAACTTGCTGATGCCAACTAGCAACACTTCAAATAGCTGTCCACGTCCTTACAAGAAGCTTGCCGTTCAGCACGTATTTGTTTTTTGTTTAATTCAATGGAATTGAACTCCTGGGCTATACACAGTGACTCCTGAAAAGGAGCATGCTTTTCAAGACATGCTGAAGTCACATATTATTATCCAGAAAAAAAAAAAAAGAAAAAATATATATATATATATATATAGAATCATAGAATC
>WHYT01017881.1:52319-85492 GCA_009806455.1 Tetrax tetrax
AAAATATAAAAAAAAAAAAAAAAAAAAAAAAAAAAAAAAAAAAAAAATATATATATATATATACACACACACACCCCCAGCTAAGAGGCATATCTTCCTTTGCTGAAGGCATACTTTCCAAAAGTACGCGAGCCTATCACCAACACAGCAGAGCCCTTCTATCGGCTTATTTAGCAACGTACTCCCCACGTGCCCACGTAACACCGAGCACGGCCCACAGCCAGGGAGGCGTAGATAATTAACACGTTCTAAGAAAACTGAGGCCCACTAGAACTTAGCATTCCTTTTAGATAAAGAAAACATACTGGGCCCAGAGAGGCATAAAAACTATGAAAAATTTATATATGTATCAACAATTTACAGGTTTATTACTGTCCTTTTCTGTCCTCCCTCAAGTACATAAAAAATCCCCCACACCTATAGGCAATGTGTTTTTCACTCTGCACATAAAGAACAAAAAAATACAGCTTTAACATAAAATACACAGATAAAACAGTTCTTGCATGTCATTTCAAATTACAGAAAAGAACCAGAACTGAGAATCTTTTACAGATACAATGTGCCAAAAGGACTGGAAGGCACTTAGGATAAGAATTCCTTCCTCCCTCAAGCTACAAAACAATGGGAAATCTTACTGAAGCTCATGAGCAAATCCTCCCTGATTTCTCAGCAGTGAAGGTTTCGAAGACAACTCCATAACGTCCTTCTATTCCGTGACCTTTACTACCAACAGGGTAATGCCTCCAATCCATCTCTGAAACTGGCGCAGTCACGCTGGTGCACCGTCATTAATATCAGAGTGCATATTTCAAACTCTAAACCGATTGTGCCATGGCACTTTATGACTAGATAACAACAATTCTGCTGAGGCAGCAAAAACCTAAAATAATCTCCCCTCTCTCCTCCACCGTCATAACAAACCCAAACTTACCGAGACTTTTGAGGAAACCACAGAGTCTCTTGGCTGCATCATTTACGGAGAGAGTGAATTTAGCAGCAAAATAAGGCAATGACTGAGGGCATATAGACACTGCCAACACTTTGTGTTTTGAGGTATCGCATTTCTGGTAAACAAACAAAAACAAGGAGAACAAAGTATGTAATTACAACAAGATAAGGCTCCCTACTTTCCCTCCCTTTTTCACTCCTGGCGTTATTCCTCAGTGTCCTATGCTTCTGTGGGCCGTATCACTAAAACCCCTATGAAACAACTGTCAGGTGTCCTGAGAGAGCAGGATGTTCCTCTGATCCTGTGAGTGCTCATCTCTGATCACCTGCAGTTGTTCCTTCTATAGAACTCAGGGAAACCCATCCCTCCTAGCACAATTTTGTGGTTGGTCTCCTAACGGCATACGGAAAGTTAAGAGACACTCAGCACCTATGATGTTCCAGCAATATGAAACATTCCAAACATGAAAAAAGCTGTACGTTCAAACTTCAATAAATAGATAAACTAACGTTTGCAGGAGCGTGGGCATTTGAAGTCACAAATCCAACCCAGCAAATTACAGATCTGATGCTTGTTAAGGCTCTTGTGTCTTTATCACTGAAGTTGTTGAGGGAAACTGGCAAATCAGGACCCTCAACAAGCCAGTGTTGGCAGGCACTGAAGAACCCTTTGGGAACAGCCACGACGGTGTGCAATTGTAAGGCTCTGATGACAGTGACGTTTACTTGAAGCTGAATCTTATGTTTCAACTGGGACATTTTCCACACTAGTGGAACCCCTGGAAGACAAGCCAGGATGATGCCACAGACAAATCTCACCCTAAAAAGGTTAGGGACCATAGTTTGTAGCTAGACACCCTAAGTGCTCTATCGTAACTCTTCAAGTAGAGCTTGTGAATACAAGGAAAGCATCTCCCTTGCTCACTATCCTCCTTTGGAGCCCTGAAGTTCTGACCGAGGTACATGGCTGCCTCCCTGTTGTAGGCTTCAGGCTCTCTTAATAGGACCCATGCGAACCAAAAGATTTTTTTTTTTTTTTTTAATTTTTCTCATGTATGACAACACCATACTATATGGAGAGTTAAACTAGTTCTAAGAAAATTGAATTGCTATGTAATGAATCCTCTCATTTATGACATTTATGTACAGAATTAAAAAAAAACCAAACAAAACCAAACATCAGTTCTGGTGGCTTTTGCATCCCAAGTAAGGACACAGCTGGAACTAAAATAATTATTTCAGTATCAAGATCTAAAGATTTGAGCACCATACAGAGCAACTAGCTTCCAGGAAATCCAGATCTCACCAGAAAATAAGACAGCAAAGGAACACTTTTATAAGCTCTGCTAAGAATTTGGTCAAAAATTATGTTCCAAATATAGTCAGCTCGAGTATGTATTAAAAACCACTCCATTTTCAAAACCATGCCTCGATAACTTTGTATGATGTGGATACACTGGCACCAAAACCATCCAGAATAGTTCTGGTAACTAAGATATGAGTGTTTATAAACACTGAATCACAAACTAATTTGCTTTTACATTAATGAGGTAGTTATGCTTTTAAGAAATTTTACTTCTGCAGGTGCAGTAACTTTTCTCTAGTATATAGGTTAAATGCTGTGATTTGGCATGTCTAGTGCAAAATTATTTTAAGTACTTCAGTGTTCATCTTTCCTGAAGTTTTCACTTCCTCTTTGGAAAAAGTATTTGCTGACAAATCTTCACATTATCTGCCCTGGGAAACTAACCTGCTTAGTCATTCTGTAATTGCCTCCTCGTCACAGAAAAGTGTGTTATTTTTTGTGTCACTTTACCTTATTAAGGTTAAGAATACGAAAGAGCTCCTTCTGATTCTGTTGGAAAACTCTGGCTCCTTCTTCTGATGTCATACAATTGTCACAAGCTAGGCAGTCGCTAAGGAGTATTTTAGCATTAGCCAGCGTATGAAACTCATTTTTCTAGAGGAAAAAAAGCAAACAAGTATTTAATTATGATTGATCAATTTTCAAGACCTCTGCATAACCCAGCTGAGGGGCAAACATGCTGTCACTGCTTTGTTTACAGGACAATCCACGACACTTGTGTAACATCCAGGATTATTCAGAAGTAATCAAAATAATTTGTTCCATCCTTCTTCATGGCTCTGCTCCTCTTATTCCTGTGAAACTGCAAAATGTTTAAGCGTAAACATAAACCTAAGTTTGGCCCTGTAGTCCATGTTCTAGTAACTTGATTTGCATTGCATTTCAGAGCTGACAGTCCCCATCGCCTTACCAAGCAACTGAAAGAACTTTTACTTAAACTATTAAACCTCTTTTATAGCCAGATGCCTCTCTAACAGCAAGATGGCTTTGGCTTTTTACCATGAGGTAAAACAAACAGAATGCAGCCCTACAATTACATGACCATATACTGTAAGAGCAAGAATCTCGTGCTTCTGGCTACAATACCACTGGCAGCTCATCTGTGGGAGGGAGGAATACTTGGATAGAAGTGCAACATAACCAGACTACTTGCAAAAAAAACCCTAACCCACCAAAAACCAAAATACCCCCAAAACCCCTGAATTAAGAACCCATTCCGAGAGAAAGTTATCTGTTGAAAAATAGGAGATGACCTGCGAGTCTTGTCTAATATAAATAATAACAACACTAATAACGTTTTGTGCATTTTTACTATCAAAATCCTTCTTTTCTGCTTATAAGCTCTGTCTGTTTTGAAGACCCAACATAAGGTTTTTGACATTCAATTTTTTTTTTTTTTTTAGAACTTCCATTTCTGTTTTGTGTTTGCATAGCAAGGGTTTATTTATTTCATGTTTTTCAAAGATTCTTGATTCTCATGTTCTGAGATGTCTAGAAGTGCTCGTAATTGCTTACAACTGCTTGTTGATTAGTGTGGTATTTAGTACTTGAAAGTTCTCTGCTTATAACCTCATTTGGGGTACGCAACAAAAAAGGAATAGAAACAAGAGTGTATTATAATTTTCAGAAGGACATTACCTCTTCAAAGCCATCATTTGAACTCAATGCATCAACAGATGTACTCTGTGTGTCATCGTTTTTCTGTTTTTTACTGCATTCCTGAAACAAAACATAGCATACATGCATTACACAAAATACACCCCCTTTCAATAAGAACACCTTTGCAGAACTGTTTGCATCATTAAGACCTAACGTAGCTCTTTTACAGGTTTTTTGGCAGTGTTAAATCCTTATATACAACGCCTTGTTTTCCAACTGCATCTGCCACGGTGAGAAGAAGCCCTCAGACACCCCGCCTTCAGCAGTGGTACAGTTCCGAGCCGTGCTTTCTAATCCCCGGGGGAGGATCCAACCCAGCGCGGCGGCAGCTCCCTGTCCGCGGCTCCGGGACGGCTCCGAGCTCCGCGCCCCCGCGGCAGCCGCTGCCACCCCCCCACCGCGGGGCCCCGCTCCGGGTGACCTTGGGGCCGGCTCCGCCGCACGGGACAACCCGGGACGGCACCGCCGAGCCGGGGACCGACCTCCGCCGAGCCACGGCCCCCGGCTGAAGGGGCGCGGGCGGGGCCCAGGCGGCCGCACTCACCTTTTTGGTGCAGTTCTCGCACTTCATTTGCGGTCCCGCCGGCGCAGCCCGGCCCTGGCGCGGCTGCCGAGCGCTCCTCGCCGCCGGGGCTGCAGGACAGGGGCAAAGCGGGGCGGGCAGGTGAGCGCGGCGCACAAGCAGCAGCCGCTGCCAGCCCACCCTCCTCCTCCTCCTCCTCGCCCTCCCGTCCCGGCGCCCTTTGTTGCTGTGCCCGCCCCCTGCCCCTCTTATCGGCCCCGCGGCCGTGCCGCCCGCCGCCCAATACGGCCCCCGGGGCGGGGGCGGCCCCGCCGCGCCCCTCACGTGCTCCGGGACTCACCGGGCTGTAAGCAGCCAACGAACGCCGCCGTCCCGTCCCTCCCCGCCGCCCCAGCCCGTTACGTGGAGCGAGGAGGCACCGAGCGGTCTCGGGAGAGCCACGGGGTTAAAAAAAAAAACAAACCCAAAAAACAAAAAAAAAAACCAAAAACCGCTCGACCACAGAAACGGGGCCCCCGCGGGGCAAGGTGCCCCGCAGCACGGCCCTGTCTCCGCAAGCAGAGCGGGGCTCCCCCGCCGCACCCCCGCCACCGACACAGCGGTGAGGGCAGCGCGGGCGGGCGGCCACGAGCTGCAGCTCACCACCTCCACGGGCGGCGGACGACAAACACAACAACAAAAAAAAAAAAAACAAAAAACCGCAAAAAAAAAAATAAAATCCCACGGACAGCCCAAAAGGCGGGTGGAAGGACGAAGAAGCGGGCACCGTACCTCGCCGCCGCGGTGAGTCGCGTCCCCGGCAGGCGGAGGCGGGCGGCCGGGCGAGCCGGCGGCGCTGGCCGCGGAGGCGGGCGGGGCAGGCAGCGCCTCGCCCTCCGCCCCGTCGCCGGCAGGTTCCGCCGCCTCCCCGCCCCCCCGCGCGGCGGGGCTCATTGCGGACCTGAGCGTCGTCACGTAGCCGCCGCCGCCGGTCTCGCGCGCGCCGCCGCGCGTCCCCGCCGCAAAGCGGGCACGGAGGGACCCCGGGGGCGCGCCCGCCCGTTCCCCGCCTCCAGCCGCTACAGCCGACCCCGGCGGGAAAAACGGAGAGCGGGCGCCCGGGCACGGCGGGGGCTGCCGAGCACGGCCCCGGCCTCTGCTCCCGGGCTGCCAGGCGGCGGCGGTACGCGGCGGGCCCCGAGCTTCGCCTCTCCGAGCAGCGCGACCGGCACAGCGTCTCCCAGAGGTTTGCTGCTTCGCTTGAGCTTCTTTCACTTTTTTTTTTTTTTTAAACACACTCTACAGGTGTATGATATCAAGATTTTTTTACCCGTGATTTTTATTTTCTCTCAGTCCCTTTAAAATGAAGTAGCGCTACGGGAGTTACGGAATGCATCATTGCCACGTTATTTCAGTACGCTGCGATCCCATTTCTGTGACAAAACAGACGTATCCGTGATGCCCTTCCCAGGCCGTGTCACAAATCCTTACCTACAGCACTGTTAGCCGTAGCAGCAGCCTTCCGCGGCCTCTCAGGTCCCAACGCATCAGTGAGGAGGTTTATGGTTTATGGCAGGGTGGCTCTTTCTAAACCCCAGGTTGGAACATTTCAACAGAAAGGTTCAACCCGCATTTCGCTCCTCTTTTAACCCCCTGCCCGTTTGAACAGCGGTGTAGAAGCACACACCTCCAGCTGTGCAGAGAACTTTTTTGAGCATAAAATGACATTTCAGAGATTAAACCACCGAACTTCCAGCAAATATGCAATTTCCTGTCTGAACTGCAGCTTTCCTTTTTCAGGTGCACTGGGTAAATCCCCTCCTGTTACAAGTAAGCTCTGATCTTTAATCCACAGGCATCGTGTTCGTTAAGCACAAGTGGCAGTGCTGTACATGAACCAGTCATGGCTGCAGAAGTTTCTCACCCAAGGACATAAACTCTGGTTTCAGTGCAGTCTGTAAAAGACATCCCAATCCGGAGAGCAAATGTTGGTGGATTTGGCTGTTAAAAGATTTCACAATCAAATTAATTAGTATGTTACAGATAATCCCAGAGCAGAATGTAAAAATAATGCTTTTTTTTTTTTTAATAGTTTACAGTGAGTTATCATGAAGGTCAAGGAAATCGGGAATTCCTTAGCTTTACCATAACGCAAGCAAATAGAAACACTTTCTTACTGCCCCTTTAAAGAAAAATAAGCTGATACTGCTTTACATACACCCTGGCAAAATACCACTAATCCTAGCTTGAGGTAGGAACTGTAATGGCTTTGGTAATCATTTTCTGTGCTTCCACTATCTTCATTCAAAACGCTTTCACATTTCACATTAGCATTAACACAAGATTTTTAAAAAGCACTACAATTACTCTAGAGCAATCCCTGTGCAGCTTAAACATTTGCATTTCCTACAAAATTGCCGGCACGCAGCATTAACTGACATCTTGTTCCCCGCTCCTTCGGATGAATCCTTCCATCCTAAAAAGCTGTGCCAATCCCGCAGTTTATTCCACCAGGGTACAACACCCATAGTTGCACTGACAAATACAGTGGTAGCACAGATGAAAGTTCTAAATTAGGAACGTGTTGAGATTTGCACAGCTAAAATCCCTGTTTCACACTTTGATGATTATGCTTACATTTGTTATCCAAACTTGATATAGTGGTTCTTCAAAAGACATGACAGTTTTTGATTATCTGTAACTCTTCCCCCTCAGATTTCTTTACGTTCACAATGAGAACCAGATAACTGGACTGAATTAATTTCAATTTACTAATTCAAACAAAAAAGAGCAAAAACTTGTATGAACTGAAGAGCGTGCAAGGAATCAATGTTTCAATGCATGGTATAAGATTATACTTGTGTAATCATTAGATAATTAGATGTCCCATTTATTTTATTGCCAAGAGCAATTTCTGCTTTCCATTAGCTATTTATGCCATTTTCCCACAGAACATCAGATCAATTACCATCAGCACTGCGCCCAGCAACCCGAGAAAAGAAAGCACTGTCCTGTTTTAATCTGCCCCCTGGGAGGTAACAGTTAGTAGCTTTGCAACATTGCAAGGTTACTTCCAAAAAAACAATATAAAATCTTTCTCATGTCAACAGTAGGCAGCACAGAAGAGCATTACTTACTTTTATGGCCTCCCTTGAGGTATTTGGCCTCCATTGCTACATTTAACATTTATATCTGCACCTAAAGTATTTACATAAAGAATTAAATGGAAACTAAGTATTTATTTATGAAAACAGTACGCTGCAAACAACTCCAGAAAGCTGTAAAGGCTACGCATCGGTCCTGCAAGGCATTGCAAGCTGTAAATGCCTCAAGTTAGTGACAGCAAACGCCACTCAACAGCTGGCAGAAGGAGGCAATGAATCTCAGTTACAGCTGGAAACACGCATCCCATGAAATGAGCGCTGCCCGGGCTTTATATGCGCTGTTCCCACGGAGGGCAGCGGGGCACCGCGCTCAGCTCACTGCGGTGATCTCATCCCTAACTCAGACTTGCAGCCAGCGCACTCCAGCTGCACAACAGCACTGCTTTGGTGACTGTTTCCAAACAACTGGTTAAGATCAAGCACACTAGGAATTTTATCCTGGCACGTTAGTAAGATCACATGCTTATTGCACAGATGAATTTTTAAGTTTAAGTCCTTGGCGGTGGGGGGAAGGTATAAGGAGCTCAAAAAGAATATTTAGGAAAATAGTCTGAAATGAGGAGAAAGGTAGTGTCTAACTATTGCAAAATAAAGGCCAGTTCTGTTATAGCTGCATGTTCTTTTTAGATCAATGACTTAAAAGTTACAAGTCTATTTAGTACACAATGCCTTACAAAAATCTTGTTTTGTATTATCAAGCAAGACAACTACGAACAGTCAATCACATATTTCTGAATGTTTCTTCTGGCAAGTAGTTTTTGTTTCTGCAAGAAACATGTTTTGGAATTCATGCTGTTCTTTTAAGTCCAAGATCAGGCTTTAAAAATATGTTTCTTCTTCCTTTTTTTTATTGGGAGGCATAATGCCACTTACCTACTTCAAAGTGGGGATGTAAAATCCCTAGATGACTGCAGAAAAAATGTTGTAAGAATCATTAATCGATACCAGAAGCTTACGAGGATCCTTGCCATATTCCGGTTTGGGCAAGTGCCTGATTGTGCGTGTGGTATTTCCTCTAGTTAACATAATTTATCTCTAACTTCATAATTAATTCATATCAGGTTATTGTACCGCGGTCTTTGCAGAACTGGAGAACTATACAGTTGCTAATATTTTTGCAGATAGTAATATAAGAATAGAACAGTGATATGCTGTGTAGTATGTATTGAGTGGAGGGCACAGATAAGCTTCTTTCTTATTTCGCTTTACTCTAGAGACAAGAAATGTCATCTTGTATCACTCAAAATGGCTTAACATTTGGTTTCCAGAGAAACTGGTTGCTTATAAAAGCTGACTGACAACTGCTTATACAGAAATTTCTCCTCAGAAGACTCAGTCAGCTGCTTCTTTGGGTTCAGAACACGTGATACTTATTACTTCCTATTTTTCATCCAAATCCAGCAGCTGGACCTCATGACTCACAAGCATGCCAATTAATTCTTGCAGTTCCTCATAGCCTTTTCCCATTAACATAGTTAAAAAAAAATTGCAGATCAGTTTGTATTTTCTACTACTTACAGTCAGTTAGGTCTATACCATGGAGCCTGAAGCTTTTTCCCTGTCTTCAAATAGTTCACTCTGGGCTGTTAGGAAAAATGCTGTCTGATCAAAACCTCCGTTATTGTTCACCAACAGCTGCACAAGCTTCTACCATGTTGTGGCCTTGAGCAAACACTCTGGAGTACCTGGATTCATGTTAGGAAAAAAGCCAAAAATTGAGTATGTCATTCAGGAAGGACCACATCCCTGTGCAACTAAGAGAGAACCAAATGTCATTTACAGATGAAATCATACGTTGGCTCACATAAGGGAAGTGAAGAAGTTAAGCTAAACTATAGCTGTCTGCACTATTTTGTCCCAAAGATGACACAAGCAGTTGCTCAGATGGATTGAACAGGAATTCACATGTGAATAATGTTTAACTGAACTAGAAAAACAAAGGATTTTTCAAGTGTAACCTACTGTCCACAACAGGAAAGTCACTCATGTTTCAAGTGAATTAGAAGTTTTCCTCTCCAGACAATGGATTTTCCAAACCCAAGTCTTCAGCTGACATGCAATTCACAAAGACATATCAATGTTAAACCCATAAGATTATCACTGTTATTTCTGCTTTGCAACTCCCCTGCCAGTTTTTTAACAATAGCATTTTTTTTTCATGATTCTGTTCACAGCTGTAACAGCTGTCCAAAAATACATTGCATTTCATTATTATAACCATCATAGCTATCAATGCTGAAAACGAAAGTATAAAAAATACCAAGCATTACAAAGCTTGTGATAAAACAACATCAACTGGCAACATGGATATAATTTACTACTAGCAAAAAAAAAAAAAACAAAAAAAAACAACAGCAGCAAAATCCCCCACAAATATCAAGAGTCACATCTGGCAGAATGGGAAACTTCAGACAAAGAAGTCAGCTCTCTGCTTACATGTGTGTAATTATTCACAGAGGTATATCTTGATAGAGACATACATATACAAAGACACACCTAGTACAGAGAAGCAATGGTTTTTAGCTACTGCAACTGCGAATCAAGGTCCCAGCAGTGGGTCTTCTCTGAGCAGCCATCTTGAAGCAAATTTGTGACACAGAAATAATTTACAAACCTCACCCTGCCACAGCCTCCTGCCCACACAATATAGCCATCAAGTACTAGCAAGTAATGGCTGCCACACAGGTGCTCTGTGACAGCCAGCACCCCAAGTGCAAAATATGCACCAGCTGCTCTTGGGAGCCCAGACTGCAATGAGAGGCACTGGGGCTGGCCAGGCATGGTGGCCAGCCTCTGTCCTCCCTTGCCCCTCAGCCTGGAGCTCTTGGCCCAGCCAGGCCCTGTTGTGCCATGGGCCATATCTACCTCCTCAGGGCAGGTCTAGCAAACTGCCACCAACTGTGCCCAGTAAAGCTCTTCCACACGCCTAGCCTCGCCCTAAAGCATTTCACCGCCCTCCTCTGCCAACACACAGATTTTTCTTTTCCTTTTTTTCATACTTCTAAAGCTATACAACCTAAGAAGTAACTGACACGCTTACTTAGGCAGCACCCATAGGCCTGAGCCGCCATCTTGAATACGGGCGGCGCGCCGCCATCTTGGGCGAGGCCCTTCCCCTCGCACACAGAGCCCGAGGGACCGCGGCGGGGGCAGGGACGGTGCATTTATCCGCTCCCTTGCCCTCACCCAAAATGGCCGCTGACGCCTCCGATCCTTCTTAAGCCCTGCGTAGCTCCGGCCCGCCCCAGTGGCTCCTTTGCCTCTGTGGTTCGGGGCGGCGGAGCCGCAGGAAGCGGAGGCGCCCGGGCGGGTCCATTCAAAGCGCGGCCGGGCGGGTGTGCTGCTGCGCGCCCGGGCAGGTACCGCGGGGGGCGGCTGGGGGGCCGAGGGGGCTCCGGTCCGTCCCGTCCCGTCCCGGGGTGGGGTCTGTCGGGGGAAGATGCGGCGGGGGGCCTGGGCCCGGCGAGCAGGAGCCGCCCTGAGCCCCTCGGTCGGCGCTCGGGCTGCCCCCGCTGGGAAATGGGCCCGGGGAGCGGGGTGCGGCGGGGGCCGCTGCGGGAGAGTCCCAGCTAAAGGTCTCGTGTTATCCGGGCGTGAGGGGCTGGGGAAAACCGAGGTTTGTTCTGGTTTTGGCAGCGCGCTGCTGTTCCCGTTCCGACCTGGGGACTCGGTGAGGGAGGCAGCGGGCGCTGCGTGGGTCGCGCAGGGGGGAGGCAGGTGCGGGGTCGGGAGGGAGAGAAATTCAACCCCGTGCGTGGTCCTGGCTCGAGGGATGCCGTGGTGGAGCTTTCAAGGTGCTCGTTCAGAGAGCTTTCGCTAGCTCAGCCTCGGTCGAGAGCTCGGAGGGGTTTGGTGAATGTTTATTTTGGTGCTGAAGATCGGTTTAATGTCAAACCCAACAAATTAATGCAAAACTGGCAGCCCCAAAACACCTCTCTCTCTCTCTGTAATTGTAAAACTGTTATAGTAAAACTTTCATGTTCACTTAAAGACACGTTTATGACTTAGTTTATTAAATGTAACTTTAAGAAGCAGCTCTGGTGCTTTGTATTCCCTGGGGCAGCTTTCTCACAAGTAGCTGCCTCTGCGAAAGACAATGCCGGTGACTTTGTGTGGCCCTCCCTAAATGAATATGGTGGGGAGAGTTATTGAGGTTCACGTTAACGGATTTAACTGGTACATACATGAATTATGTTTTGAGTAGAGTGTATCGTTTTTGTGAAACGTGACCAGATTCTGCAGTGATCTTCATGATCACTTCTTGGTGGTTTTTTAGGTTGCAGGCAGGAGAAGGCTTTGTACGTGCAGAAATATGATCTGATAGATTGAGAGCAACTCGCAGGAGTAATTTGAAAATTTAAATTTGATACTTGACATCCGGAGGAGATGGAGTGTCTTATGCATAAGTGGTTTTGTATCTTTCGGTTTCAGATTCTCTCAGATGTGCTGTTAAGTGATTAAAATCAAAGTCTTATGTGCTTTTTATTGAACTGAAAAGACTTGGCTATATCTGCTCATTTATAAATGGGAAAAAAAAAAATCCCCTGGAGCTTTATATCTAAGCTAGCCAGTTGATGCAGAATTGCAGGAGTGTCATGCAGTATCTAAGAAGGCGAAAGGACTAAAAATCTGATACTTTTCTTCTGTAAGAACCTGGATGTGTTTGGGCCTGCTCTCTAAGTATTTTTCATGGTTATTCAAAAGCTTGTTGAATATTGGCATTCTTCTGGAAGCCTGCTGGCCCTGTGGGCAGAGGAGTCAGCTATTTAATGATTAAAGTACAGATTTAATAGAAGGGGTTGATGTTCATTGTCTTCAAAAGTAACTGTGCTGTCTAATGCTCCTGCAGTCCCCAGAAAGGCACACAGATATTGAGCTTCATCACACCAAACAGAAAAGTAGATATCCTTTTTGGAAATCCCTTTGGGGGAAGTCTGCTAAAAACCCCCTACATTAAGTGGTGTTACGGTTGGGACACAGAAGAGCAAACCAGAAGATACCCTTGGTTAAGGCCAACTATACCCTGCTAGCAGTGTGACACAGTGCTTAGCACATGTTTTCATTTCCCATTTACTGGATTGTGTTCTTCCTGACAACATCAGGCATCTCTGCCAGTCTGTGCAAGAGAAGCAGCCTGTCCTTTCTCTGGTGACAATTCTGAGAAATCAGCTGGGTCCTCATATGCCTCTTGCATCTTGTACACATCAGTCTTTATGCTTTTGCTGAGAGTATTAGGGTAGGGTTGGTTTTTGCACTGGAGCTCACAATCATGCCAAAACTCAAACAATTTTGTGCTGTAAATAGCAAAACTTGTTGAAAATGCTGCATGGGATTGCCCGCTTGTACTGCTTTTAATTAGTACCTGTCTTTTTAATCTGTACTGTTGTTTTCTGTCTGGACTGAAGGCAGGGTCTTGTTGAGGAGAGACAAACAGACTTGCTGTTGGAAAATCCTTGTTTTATTCTTGAGTTGGTTGGAAAGATGGGAATGCCATATATGGCATTATGTGACACTGGCACTGCTAGGCTGGGGCTGTAACCCTTGCTGGTCGGTCGTGGGGAATGACAGACCCACAGTCTGCGTCGTGGAGGGCTGCCTTGTCCTGCTGCCGCTGCCGGGCTGGTCCGTTGTGGCAGCTCTCGCAGTTAGAAATACTGCCAAAGAAATTTCCATTGCTCTCGCTGTTTTATTCGTTTGAATAAGTGCGGTGTGAACTGGAAACAACAGCGTTCTAGGTTCTTGTTTTTCACATTTTCTTCTGGAATCTGGTTGCGAAAGGAAGAGACTTCTATCCTCAAAATGAGAAGTTTCTTGAAGAGTTCAGATTCCTGTTGTCGTGGGTCTCCCCATGAGTTTTTCATTGCAGTTTTTAAAGGGTGTATATTGCTCTTCCTGTGAGAAAAAGACTACGTTCTTACCCTGGATGTCTTTTATAGTCTAGATTAAGACGTAAGTCCTGACAAATGCTAGGAAGGGAGAGTGTTTAAGTTAATTTTTTTTTTTTTTTTTTTTTTTTTTTTTTTTTGGTCCAGTGAGGTTTCATGAGTCAGACTGGGCTGTTGGGAGTTTCTTCTGAAGATGTACATGTTGGTTGAAAACCGCACAAGTGCCTATCTTCATCTGAAGAGGTCACCCGGCATCCGATCTTGGTCTCTCTTTGTTGGTAAGATCGTAATAGTCCTCAGTTTATTTCAGAGCTTGCTTTAAGGGAAGGGGGTCACAGAATAAATTCCTAAAAGAATCTCTAACAAGAGATGCCTGTCTTTCAGGTGTTTGGGGTTTTTTTTTTCCAAGAAAAGGAATTGTCATGCTTTCAGCTTCTCCTTTAGCCTAGCCACTAAATGAATCTGAAGTCTCCTCCGCAGCATGGTAGTTTCACTGTGAGACTGATAATTTTTCAGTCTGCCATCTGCAGAACCTCAGAGGCTCTGGACAGAATTTTAAGGGAGTCCTGAATGATCAAGAAAAAGTTTACTATATGCCATGTAGCAGTATAAACGCGAGGCTTCTGAAGGGGATGCATACTTACACAGGAAAGCATCTAGGCTTTCAGAAATGGAAAAATCTGCGGTGGAGCGATGCTGGGGTTAGATCTTGCGTGTGGTTGACAGCAGCAGAGAAAGGAGCTGGCGGCTTTTGACACAACTTTGTTGCGGAAGTTTTCTCTTAGCTCCACAGAGCACTTAGAGGGGAAAAATAACCGTTGTGTTTGTTAGCATGCTCAAAGTTGTGCTGCGCTTGAGAGGAAGTGTGTTGTCATGGTTAGAGTGAGAGTCCCTCTGAAGTTCTGTTCCCGGCTCTGCTGTGACCTTTTATTTCTGGCCTCAGCCCCTCGCTCTTCAGCGACTTTGCAGAATGTCAGGTTTTTTGTACTGAGTGCAGAGAAAAATAACTGACTCTTTCAGGTAGTGCTCAATGTTGCTGTCACATTTGTCCCTTTTTTGAAAAGTGATGAACTTGTGAATGTTGGTATGTTTTCCATCAGGGAATTTTACATCATTTTAGCTGCTTGTTTGTCCTAACGCTCTCCCCTCTTGTCCTAGGAATAGCCTCCATAGGCTTGGCTGCTGCCTATTACAGTGCAGGTAATGGCCTAGCATTTTTTGAATAATTGTTTATTTTCTGTGTATCTGGTTTTCATGCTGATGACTCCTCTCTGGCCTTACAAAGGCAGTACGGGTACTTATCACATTTTGTGGCGTGAATATTAAAATCCAACAAGAATTGTTGCCTGTGTATGGCTTACTGTGCTTTAATGCTCTATTTCTTACTCAGCCTCCCTTTCAATTTGCAAGAGTATTTTCAATAATGATATGTAGTACTCTGGCATTTTGTACTTTCAGTGTGTTTTAGAAATGTGATTAGCCGGTCCTCACAGCTCTTCTGGAAAGCCATACAATGATTGTTTGCCACTGTAATGAAATGATTACCTTGCCTTTGATGGAAGTGCTCTGATTCTCTGGAAACTGTTAAATCATCACTGGCAGAGATTACTCACAGAAACACCTGTAGAGAACAGACAGCTACCAGGTATCCTTCCATTGATGGGATTTATCCCGCTGGCTGTCCTGATTCTCTTGCTGCAGCCTATTAACATCAAAATTCAAAACTTAACAGTGTGTAGGAATATACTACAAATATAATAAATGCATTTTTATTTTAAGAGCAAAGTCCAGTGAAAGCTGCTTGAGACACCAGCTATATCAGCCTTTTTTAAGACATTGGAACAAAGTTCTCTGAAACAATACTGAGCACAGTTCTACTCTGCTTCAGTAAAAGCATGAGTAGGTAATTTGCTTAGGCTGCTATATGTAAACAATTCCAGGGCATAAAATGCAAATGTTTGTCAAGAGGGCTGACTGCTTCCTTCTATGAAGCAGCATGTTTGCTTCAGTGAATTTTGATTGTCCCTCACCCTCGTCCTCTGCAGCACAAATATTTGGTGGTGGAGAGCAGGTTGAGAGGTTTGTGGATGTGTTTTGAGATGCCTTTGCTTTTAGGGAAGAGAAAGCTGTGTAGTGATGCTACAGCCTTGCCAATAATACATGTGCTTGCAATTCTGCCCAATGTAGATGGAGTCTTTGAAAAATGTATGAAGAGTTTCTGTACTCTTATCCTGGGGGAGAGCTGTAAAATGGCTTGCATTGCAATTAAAGACAAAATCGTTGCATCAAAGAAACCTTTTTTCCTTTTGTTGCCTTTAAAGGGAGCATGTTGCTTTTAAAACATAGTATTTGAATACCAAAGAAGGGGAAAAGAAAAAACAAAAATCCTAAATTTGTGCAATTTTTTTACGTTGTTCAGACAGCTTGGCATGGAAGCTCTTCTATATGGCCGGGTGTTTCTTTGTGGCAGCACAGAATCTGGACCAGTGGGAGGTAAGACGCTGAGCGCAGGAAATGAGGTCGTGCCGGTTTAGAAACAGTTGATTTCAGCAGCCCTGTGCACTTGCTCCGTCCAAACAGACAAGTTATGTTTTTGGTTTTGAGGAAACCCTTTGGGGTTGCTATGTTGGGACCAGAATTAGGGTGATAATTGTACCACTACACAGGCATGAAAGCATGAAGCTAACCGTAAGGGTGTTTTAATGGGAGACTTGCCCCAAGCTGTTTTGTGGCCTTTTCTTCCTCTTTCATGTAAGAGGGAGAAAGAATAGGATATTCAGCTGCTACAATGTGATTTTGTAGTGTTCCAGCTGATGGCAGAATGACGGTTAGATAGGGCAGCTCTAACCTTCCGGGCCACTCAGCAGTTTTCCACTGGGAAAAGTGGTGTTTGTGAAGCTGGTTTATACTCTTGTGGATGTTGATTTGTTGGGAGTTGAGCTGAGAATGATAACCTGTTACATAGCTTGTCACTTTACTGTTCTGAGTTGTTATTGGAATAAGCAACCCACACACGAGACCTCCTCTTTTCATCGACGGTCAGGGACGTTTTAAATCTACTGTAAGGCTGGAATTTTGGAATTCTTATGCTGTAGGCCAAATGCGTACACCAAAAGTGAAAATTACAGGAGCTCCAAGATAGTGTTCAAGTTTGATCCATGCAAAGGTCTTGTTACATAAGGAGTATGGCAACGGGGGCAATGAAACTTCCTTCTAGAAGTAACACGGGAGATACGGTAAAGTTTCTGTTAAAGACAAGAGCAAGATTGTGATTTTTCAGTCAAATAATAGAGGAATGTCTAAAATAGCTCTGTTTTTCTGTGTTACCAAGATTATTTTCCCATATAACTACTTTTATTTTCTTTTGAAGCATAGCTATTGATGGTGCGTTTAAGAAAATCTTGATTTTTGTTTGGTTTTTTTTTTAATTTAACAGGAAGCTGTATTCGATAAGAACAAGGGAACAGTCTGCCTCAAAACATTCAATCTTTACAAAAAAATACTGACCTTCTCAAAAGGAGGCAATGAACAAGGTGAGAAAGCAATATCTTTGGTAGCAAATGTGGTGAGCAGACAGAAGGAATGCATATGTGCCCATTTAATAAGCTTCTCTAGCGTTCTCTACTCAAATTAGTCACATCTCTTTCCAGATCCGCCTTGTTCCCAAGCAGCAGATGTAATAAGCTGCCTCTCGGGACCCAAATGCTTTTTCAGGTTTGGGTGCTGGGTGCATCTTGTTAGTTATTCTAATCCATTGCTTTCCATAATACCCTTAGCCATTCCTTTGGGATGTTAATGTGCACGTTTGTGTTTCCCTTGGCCAGCCTACTTTGCAAGTGGGACTGGTGGAAAAAGTTAAATTTTGGATCCAGGAGCTGATTTCTGTAATCTAATGTGGGTTTTGTAGCAGGCAAATCCTTAGCTATCACATGCAAGCAGGCACATTATCCTGCAGATAGATAATGTGCGTTGAAACCAGCGTAGTGAGAAGGCTCAGTGAGACTGAGCAGTGTCTCGTTTCTTCTGAGCTTCCTGTGGGAGTAAGAGAAGTTGGAGGACAGTATGTGACCCGGTTGAGTCACTGTGAGACAGGAGCTCCATCGCAAACTGAAGAAAGATCCTCTTCAGCGTCAGATTTGTTTATTTTACTTGCTAGTCTAAGTCAAACCAATATGCTTAGAAAACCGACAAAATTTGGGATATCCTTAAGCTGAATTGGTTCATTTTGGAGACAGAAGATAAGAGATGTGGAGAGAAGGATGTTTAGCATTTCTGAACTTTTCCTTAGGGTATGTTTCTGTGTTGGGGAGCTGAGCAGATCTCTTCCTGAGAGGTTATTTGGTAGTACCTGTTTGAAGTACCGTTAACGTGGGGATGCAGAGATCAGCACGTGTTCTGAACAGTTAAATCCTTCAGTATTTGTTCAGTCTCAGTAAACTTAACACCTGTTTACCTGCTCTGTACAGAAAAATAGTTAAAACTGTCATTAAGTGGGAATCACAAGTAATAAACTAATGGTTCCTGGGAGGCAGCATCTCTTGTTCACCAGGGCCTGTACCAGCTAATAGGTGCTGTAGCCTCTCCCTGTTTGTTTTGCCTGAATAGCTCAGCAGTTGTTTGCTGTCGCAGGACTGCCTCAGTTTTATGAGACCAGAGCAATAACACTCAGGAGCACGGGGTCCCAGTCGTGGGAGTCACCAGTGGCGCTGCTGGGACCGGCTGCGTGCTAACAGGCTGCTGCGGTTTCTGTGTCTGTTTGCAGTAGTGGCTCTGCTGAATGAGATCCGAGATGTGAACGTGGAAGAGGAGACGGTGCGCTATTTTGGGAAGGGTTACCTGGTGGTGCTACGATTTGTCACTGGATTCTCTCACCCGCTGACTCAGAGTGCGGTGCTGGGCTGTAGAAGGTGCAGTGGACTTTTTTTTTTTTTAAATTTGAACATGTTAGGTGGGAAATGCCAATGACATGGGTCAGTAACTGACAACCGTTGAGACTCATCTTGGCACCATTTTCATATTTACTGATATGTAAATTGTATTTACTGATAACTGACCTTGTGTTATTCAGTTTAACTTTTGTAAACCCTTTAAATGCTTTCAGTTGCAGATGTTTGGGTAACACCATCTCTCATCAGGAGACTGATCATAGTTCGGTATTTAAGATCCCTTCAGTGCTGTACATCTGCTGCAGTTACCTTTGCTACCTCAGCTGTGCAGTGGCAGAGGGGATGAATACTATTTTGCAAACATTCAGTGTATTTACCAGTTCACAGGATTTATTATAAACATCATTAATAAGGAATGTTGCAGCAGGGCCTGTGGGAAAAGGATTGATTTGTTCTGATGCCTTCACAAATGGGATGGTGTCAGTCGTACTCTATGCTGTATGTTGAATGCCCCTTCAAACAGTTGCTCAACAGTTAGTGTGCCTGTTCTTGTCTTGTCAACACCACGATTCTGCTAACTCTTACGTTGTTTCTTCCTTTTTCCAGTGATGTGGAAGCAGTTGCCAAACTCATTATTAATTTTCTGGAACTGGACAGAGTAGAGAGCCAAGAAGATCTGTCTCAGAGCAGTGAAACAGAGGCTAGCGATGCAGATGAACCACAGGATAAATATTAACAGTCATCATGAGCTGAAGGCAGAGCCTCTGAAACATCTGGAAAGTACACTGATTGTTCTCCAGAACAAGAAATCCCTCACAGGCTTGACCTGTGCATTTACAATGGGAGGAATCTGTCGCAGGGGAAGTTTTTTAGTGCTAAACGGCTTCAAGATCCGTGCTCACACTATTGCGGTTGTAGAGTCCAAAGCAAATTCTGTTCTGTTTGTTCCTTTGACTTAGTTCCTGTATGTGGACACTGCTGGCTTTTGAACTTTGTCAACTCATCAAACTTGTCTAGGAATAGCTATTTATTAATGAAATGGTTTGAAATCATTAATTGCTTTCCCATTAATGAAGTGGAGATACAGATGTAAACTTCCACTTCCTGGAAACATCTGCTGCAGGTACAGTATATGAAATGTAAAATAGCTGAATTTGTAACTCATAACACAACGCTTTGAGGTTTTTATTGAAATATTTCAAATGACTGCATATATTGCTAAATTGGTTTTAAGCAGCTTAATATATGCAATGACGTGATGCAGGATTGTGGCACTGTTACATTCTCTACTGCTGACTGCCATTAGATTCCTGTGGAAATCTTAAGTTTGGGTGACTGTCTGGAATTGTAAACATCAGTCTGATGAACTGGTTACACTGTCTTCTCTTGGGCTTGCCAAGGAGCCTAAATAGTAAACAAAAAATGATGCCATTGATGATCCAACATCTTTGGGATGTTCTAGCCTAATCCTGTTCTGCTTAACTTCTGAGCATAGACTACCCCAAGACAGAATAACATTTTCCTAGACCTCAATATTTACTATTTTAACTGTGTTTTTAGAAAGGAAGAGAAGCATGTCTGTTACTTTAGGTAGGGAAAAGACTGCTGTCAGTCTACTGGCAGTGTAGATTTGTTAGTATTTCCTCACTTGAAACCATACCAAAGTGCTAAATAATAACTTTTTTAAGATAGCTGGGATAGATTCAGTGTTTGACTTGCACCCCTGTTTTACTCCAGGTGTGTGTAGTGTCCTCTGTTTTCACCAAGGGTTTCACAGATGGTTAAAATAATGAGTTTTCCAAGATTTTTTTTTTTGTAAGTGAAAGCTACCTCTGTTAGTCAACATGTTCTGCCTAGAACTAAAACTTCATCATGTCTATATCAACTTGTCAATACAAGAAAGAAGTTGTAAAGAGATGAAAGTTCCTTTGACATGCTAAAAATGCTTGTATTATTTTGCTGGGTTTACTTAGGAATTGTATGGTGTTAAGACCTGAATTATAAAACATTTACAGGGTTACTTCTAGGAGATCTGAGTGGGGTATGAGGTAACTGTGCTCTGCTTTCATATTTGGCCAGCAGCAAATGTCTTCTGGCAGCAGTTTCTTCAGGACTTAAAAGAACCTGCATTCTTGTTCCAAAGCCCTCTACCTCTACAGAAGAGAAAGCTGTGAAAATATTTCAGCAGAAGCTATGTCCCGTTGTTGTTCCAGCCATGTCTGAAACTAAGCGCGTGCTTATCTGCCCAAAGAACAGATTGCACCAAGGTTTCACTTCCAGTCATTTAGACCCAGTGTGGAGCTGTGGGAGAGATGCTCTCTGTTTGAAAGGGCAGTCTAACGGGGAGACGGCTGTTGATGCAGCTCGGCTGCAGCGCGGAAGTGGGCCTGTTACTGTTAAATAAGAAAAGAAACTGGTAATCACATCGGGTATCAAAGCAGCCCTCCGCCAGTAGGCACGGCTTGTGAAGTCCTCCAAGTCGGTGGGCTGATCGCGTGGCTCCCAATCCCCGCACCGTGTCACTGGGGACACTGCTGTCTATGAATGTGGGGAAAATTAGGGTGCAGACAGCTAAATTTGGC
This sequence comes from Tetrax tetrax, assembly GCA_009806455.1. Classification (NCBI taxonomy): domain Eukaryota; kingdom Metazoa; phylum Chordata; class Aves; order Otidiformes; family Otididae; genus Tetrax; species Tetrax tetrax. The sequence continues at coordinate 73,312 of WHYT01017881.1, forward strand.
CTTTATTGTGAAGCACAGCTGTAAGAAAGAATACTCCTCAAACCTGTGCAGAGTTCTTCACTGAAACCCGCTGTAATGTATGCCCTGGGTGACGCTCGCTTTAGAGGGCAGTCTTGGGAGAACTCTTTTCCCCACTGTGTAAAATGAGAATGTCAAGTGTTCTAAGGACTTCCAGCAAGAAATGCAGAAACAACTGGAGTATGGGATGGTGTAATGAAAGCAGAAGGGCTCAGCTGGCAGATAACTGCTGCTTTGTAGCAAGGATGTTCAGAGGGAGTGCATGGTATGGGTGTGCGTTGTGCTCAATACTATGAGCCATGGATGAAATGGCCAAAGCTGCCTGCATTCCATCTTAGCTGTACTGGGTTTCTTCTCTATTTCCATGAGAGCTCACATTCCGTGGAAGGTACAAACCACGCTGTGGTTTTCCAGTTAAAAATAATCTTTAGAAAGGTACGTCTGACCCTGCGCTGCATCGTGTGCCCTGCTTCTGCTGAGCTCTTTTGTGCCTCTAGCTTGCTGTAGGTTCTTGGTGTTAGTAATGTATATAGTTATGGACTATGCAATATCATGATACAAAGAGTAAAACACTGTAAGGAAAATCCAGAATCCTGGAAAGGGGAGTGCCTATAGTGTGATATAACGGCTTGAAATACATTCTGTGGAGTAAGTTGCATTTTGAGTTTGTCCAACAATCATCTCTCTAAAGGTGTTCTCCAGTGTTTCCATCAGTTTCCTGCTGATGGCAGAGAGGGATGCCTGCTGGCATGTGCTGGTGTGGAGGAGGAATGTTTTGGCTCAGCCTTTCCCTTGGGACAGCTGATGGAATCCTCTCTCGTACCATCTCCGTTCTGCCTTTGGCAGCTCTGTCGCCGTACAAACCAGGACGGTTTCAAATGAGAACGTGAGTTTTGTAGACTGGGCTGATGCGAAGGAGGACAGAGCAAATTCCTGCAGTGCTGGGAGTTCTGGCTGCTCGCTGTACGCAGGGCACTGCTGGCTTGGTACGTACAACTGGGAGCTGACTGGGATGCTGACCACCGTGCGGGTACAGAACGGCACGCCTTGGCTCTCAGACGCTGTACGCGAGTGCATCACAGGCTGGTGTGCATTTCTCTTGATCTACGTTTCAAGCTTCCTGCCTTCAGAAACTGTTTGTCTTTTGTACTTGGCAGACACAACCAGATTTTCATGTTTTGCAGTAACTGTGCAAGGAGAATTAACTTGCAAATCACCGTTAACGTGGATTTGGTTATGGCAGCGTCTGCAGACTGCTCAGCAATGCAGTGCAGCTTGAAGGAGCTGTTAGAACAGCAGGTGCTGTCTCAGGACAGGTTCCCCTCTCTCCACTAGTCCTTTCTCTGAGCCTCCTTCCACTCTTTACTGTTTTGCTGAAGGCTTCTTTGGATGGTTTTCCTCACTTGTCTTGGGCCTAGTGTATTTAAAGGGCCAGTAAATGCAGCCTTTCCATGTGGCTGTACTAAAAGGAATGATGAGAAAGATGAGTTTTGGTTAGGAAATTAGACATTCCTGCACGAGTACTACAGGTGTATTTGTTCAGGTTTTTATATCTGGGGCTGTCTGGTAACTTGAGACTAGACAGTTGTAGTTTGACTTACAAATTAATTGAAAACTTGCATAAAAGATGGTAAGTTTGATCTAAGCCCCTGCTCTGTAAAGCCCACACTTTCCATGATGTCCTTCGGTAGAGCTGTATCCCAAGAGTTCTGTGGCAGATGCTTCAGCTTAAACTCGCGTAGCGCATCTGAAGTCACTCGTGTGTGCTTGGGTGGGATCACGGCCTTGGCTGTCACACTGAACAAAGGCTAGGCTACATGTGGTACCAAAGGAGAAAATTGTCTAATGTAAGCTGTAATGTAATATTCTGATATTTCACAAAATGATATTCCAGTACCTAGGGTCAAGTGTGTGAGTCTTGGAAGAAAATCCAGGTATTTATACTATATAGCTGATTTCCTGGCGCTTGTGCTGTACGTATGAAGTTACACAGGTACCAAAAGTAAGCTGGCTTACCTAGTAAATAAAGAGTGCTAGTTCTGACGCTGTAGTAGATTGCTGAGAGGCAAAAATGCTTCTGGAAAATGGTTAGAAATTGCTTGTCTACTTTCAAATTGCAAGTAGAGGTTCAGCAAGGCCTTGTACATTGTCTTTTAAAAAAAAAGTCCATTGATAAAATCAACTTTGATAACTTGTTTTGTGTCACTGTAGTCTTTCTTTAATGGATTTTTATTAAAATGTATTAAAATCTTAATGGCTGTCTAACTTACACTTGGCACAGCCCTGCTGAAGGCGTTAATGGGGGGGAGGATGGAGCAGAGGAAACTCAAATTCCTCGCTCCTGGCTGACCCGCTTGCGCTCCTTCCCAGCAGCCCTGCTTTCGGTCTCCTGTAAGCTGATGCAGCCGGCTCTCCCCGGTGAATATATTTGTCTTTCTCCCCTTTAAACCAAGCCAATGTGTCACATGCAAAACAAAGGCAAGCTTCCACAAACATTTTGAGTATCAAAGGATTTATTAAAGTAAAATAAATTAAGATCTTGTTTAACTAAACAAGGTATGTGACTTTGTAATTAAGCTATACAAAGCAGTTGATTATTTTTAGATAAAAATCTGCATGTGCACCTAACTCCTCTAGCTCTCATTAAATAATTTAGATTTATCTTATGCTTTACTCTTTATCATAGATTGTTCCAAGAAAATTTCCATACCTGTGCTTCTAAAACAAGATTTTCAAGAAAGCAATGAAGGAAACAAGAATATTTTTGAACATTCACGGTAATGTATTTAGCTACCAGACTTTAGAATTATTTTCCCTTGTGGTGATTATCTTAATGCTCCAGTTAAGTCCACAAAATCTATTGCTACACATTATTGAAAGTTCAACACTAAAGCAGAATAAACCAGCATTTCCCCTCATATTCAGTAGAATTTAGTCATGCTTCAACTTTGGATGAACTTGCAGTCTCAGGTCTTACATCACAAAGCAGATGCCTTAAGGTGACCGAGATGATGCTTTTCGGTGGGGATGAAGCTACGCAGAGCTTGGATGATGCTCTGGAAAAATGTCAAGAAGGCCAATGTATTACAGCAGTTTTCCCTCAAAATCCAGGTGTCACCTGGCCATGAGCCCCTTTGCTGTTGCTCCCTCTTGCTCCGTACTGGCGTGGTTCATGTTCCTTCACTCACCTGCTGTAACCTGGCGAGCACTGAGACAGCAGTGCCTTGCTCAGGCTTCTGCAAAAAGTTGGATGTTAATTTCCCCATCTTGAGCTGATCACGGCTGGATTTAGGACTGATGTGTACTGTAAAACCGGAAAAAGTCCAAACCAAAATTAAACACATTAACTGCTACATGCTGTGGAAGGAGTTACCATGATGGAATTGCAGGACACAGCTCTGAACCCAGCTGAAGGAATGAGCCCCAGTACAGACCATAAGGACCTCAAGCCTGTTTAAAGTACCCTAAATCTCTCTTTTTATTGAAACTGCAAAGGGAGGACGTGCTGGCTACTGACTAGAGTAGAACTGGTGGAACTTTTCCAGGTCATTGTAATGTAAGAAGTTCTATTACTACACATCAGTTTGGAAGAAACTTTGTTTCTCCTCCTGCCTTGTAATACAGCTGATTCTGACTCACTCCTGCACTGTTCTGCAATGGGAGCAAATCTGACTTACAGGGCAGGCAATTTAAGGCTCAACAATGGGTTAAGACAGGAAAATTAAAACAGAGTTGAAGCTGATTGCACTAATAAATCCCTTTATGCCTTCAGGTCACTTTTGTTTAATCACAGTTCTTGCTTCATCTCTCAAGATGATGAACTCTAGCTGCATGACTAGTTGCAGATATCCACTAGCCACGTTTTCCCATGGAACAAGACAGATCAATCAAAATGTCCCTCATTTTGTGCCTTTATTGCTTGGTCTAAATCATCCACCACTTGCTGCAGCTTCTGTAGGCTGGGGTGGACGTTCTCCTCCATCCACTCCTCTACAGTGCACTTGTGGAAAACTTGCTCCATGGCTGCTTGGAGGTCTTGCACCACAGCGTTCCACTTGGAGAGAAGACTGCGCAGAAATCAGAGGGAAGAAACAATCCCATTTGGAGCTGAGCTCTGCCTCAAGGGAGGGCCAGCTTACCGGGCCTTTTAACAGGCGTACAGTCCTTAAAATGACTTTACAGGAAAAGAAGCATTTATTACAAGAGCTCAAAGGACTGGATTTTGTGCAGATGGCAAAAGGTTGATGTGTTTAAGTACCATTAACTTTGGCACTTTTCTTGTGTACTTTTAAAGTACAGAAATGCGAGCTCAAAAAAACGCTCTGCACATTGTAAGTGTAACTGAAACCCACCGTGAGACCTGTTGGGAGTTTAATTCTGGTTTTTATCAGGAAGAGTAGATGCAGTTAGACATTCACCTCATCACAGCAAAAAAAGTACAAATTAGCCATTTTGCATGAATCAGCATCATGTTTAGGATAAGTTCTGCAAAGCACAAACAGAGAGCAGGGGAAAGGGGCCTGGTTTTACTCCTACTCCGAGGCTAGCGACTGCTGTAAGCTGCAGGGTGTCTCTGGACAGGAGACTTCCATGCAGGAGTAATCTGAGTGCACAAGGGAGAGTTTTCCAGAGACCATTTTTGTACTTGTAATCCAAGAATTTGTTCAACAGAAGGCAAAGATAAACATGTTCTTCTGTTTAAAACCGTATCATGAATACTTCATACTGCTTGGTTTTCATTGATGCTTCTGGAGTGATTTTGGGAAGAGGCAAGGACTCAGAGCTGTACGTACCCGAGTGCCCAACGCGTGACAGACGCGACTTTTCCCCTACGAAGCAAAGGAAGTGGCGTTACCTTACTGCGTCTGGCTGGAAGTGATGCACTATTATCGGATGAACGATCTTCCTTTTCCTGTGGTAGGGGCTGAACCAGCCTGTGACGTATCTGAAAATAAACGTTAGCGTGAGCAGTTTGTGAACAGCAGTGACACGGTGTTTGTAGGCCGACAGGGAGGTGACAGGGCTTTAGCTGAGCTTCTCCTGCACAAACAGAGATAACGCTTAAGGAGTGAGTAAATTTAAGTTTACGTATCTTCAGAACTAGCTTGTAAAAGACTGGTCCTGGCAGATGAGAGTAACTAATCCTCTGTTGCAATTCAATTTAATTCAAGCTCCTTTTTCTGGTAACCATACCATTAAAAAAACTTCAATTTTACTTTAAATAATAGTAAGATTTAATTCAGGAAAGAACTTGATTTTTGAAATAAGGTAGCACATAGTGTTTAGGAATTCTGTTTTAAATACTTTAAATTTGCATCTGAATATGATGTTCTGCTGAAGTGTCAATATTTAGGGACGTGACACCTGAAATGTAGAGCTTGATGTTTAAACCACTTTGCTGGAGTTATGCCCCATTTTGACAGGACACAGCTCCCATATTCCTGCAGACAGCCAGAGAATCACCACAAACCCTATTACCTGTTCCTTTCAAGGAGTTCATCCACTGACGATCTGAGGTAGAAACTGACTTGCGTCACAAGCGTAAGGATATTGCTCCCAGGAAAGGTCCCCTGACTCGTGCTGTCCAAAGAGGATCCGTTAGTTTCTGAACTTACCACAGAATGAGAAGCGTCTGAATCCCACAGCTGGAATTTTACCTCATGAAAGTTTCAGTTTCCAGGTTGGACATTCCCAGGAGCTTTTCCACATTTTCTTTAATCTTTTCAGAATAGCCACCTGGCAGAGGACAGCGGAAATAAGTAAAAGGAGCCTAAATAACAAAATGTTCTTAAAGAGGGTTTTTCTGGAGTACCCTGCATTGGTTTAGTAGTTCTCCTTGGAACAAGATTTTTTTTTTAAAAGGTAAAATAGACATAGAACAAGGAAAAACTTGGGGCAGGAGGAGTACCTTGTCTTTCACACAATTGTCTTGTGCTAGGTAAAGCACTTCCTAGCTACGAGCTTTCCATTCAGCATGCTGAGTATTTTAGTGCCTTCGTTAAAAATAGGTAGGCTTTTTTATTTTGAAAAGAAGAAATGCAGAAAGACAAAACTAAAAATTCTATTGCCAAGAAACAACAAAGTATTTTATCAGGCTGTGTACTTCCTAGATGAATTTTAAGAAAATTGATCAGTTAAAACAACTTTTACATGTAAAAAAAATGTAAATCTAACAAAAATCAGTTTCATTGACGTACCAGTAGTGTTTCAACTCAGTTTCAAAAGCAATTCAGCTTCTTAATTTTTTTTTTAAGTATACGCATGAAGAAGTTTGTGACCATTTATATGTTAAAACATAATAAATGCCGAGTATACTGCGGCTATTTTTAAATACTGAGGCCAAGAGGCTTCTCTGCTCCTGTACTGCAAACACGCAAGACGTGTAATTTATTGTTCATCACTCCGACCACAATCAGACAGTCAAACCACCTCAAAATATAATAAGCCTGTGCCAACCTTAGGGCAAGGTCACTTCACTCGTGTGCTAGGCATTAGCTGAGAGAGAACAAAGTTGGCATTGTACCATTCTTTAGTGCCTGCAGACATACAGCCAGTGACGGAACTGCCACAGGGAGAAGCTCACACAAAACAGAGAAGTGATCGTACCTAAGTAAGAAAACGTTCATTAATTAGACATTTTACTGTTAGAACATGCTAAATGAGTGGGAAGCGTTAATATTTCAATCACAAAAATTCAAAGAGCTTTAGAAACAGCAGTTTCTGTCTCAGAGAAGGGAGCTTTATCTCTGAAATGCTAAGTGTTCCTGGTTTAGTAGTAACCACAGATACAAACCAAACTACTTCCTCAAGCCAAGTTAGGGTCAGAAATTGCAATTTGGCTTTCTCATATCCCCTCAGACTTCCTGACTCTTTCACAAAAACCTTTTGCTCCTTCATTACATTAAAAAGTTCTTCTCTCTTATGCAACTTCATCCCATTTGAATTCCCATTAGACATTCTGAGGCATTAACTATGCTGTCTGTAAGCAGCTCACGGGGGCACAAAGTACATCCAAGCCTTCAAATCCCATCTGCTGCCGGTGGCTGCCAGAACAACTGCTCCTGCGGATGAACGCTGCAGCAGTTGACTGGGACTCCGAAATCCACCCTTTGTGGCAGGACAGCAGGGTTGCAAAGTTCCCTTCCAAACCCCCCGCCTCCTCGTATCTCTCAGGGAGTTTTTGGGTGGAAGTTTGCTTCCATGAGATCCTTGGAACCGTTTTAAAGGATGTTCCTTACCTTTGCCAGCCGGTCAGCGCGATACCTTCAAGGACATCAGCGGGGCTACTGCTTGCCACTTTCAGCCACTGAAGATGGTTTTTTAAGTGGTGTCCAATAAGCGTTAGAGACTGGTTCGCTCCTGTAGCTCCTTTAAAAGCACTGGCAAACCACACCTTGGAGAAGCCACACCTACGATACTTCTCTATGAGATGCACTGCAATAAAACAAAAAAGAACACTTACAGGACAAACTCCTCTCAATTTTCAGCCTTGACTGTAATGCTCCAGTTATCAGGAACCTAGATGCAGTTACAGCAGGCTGCTCAGCCTTGCCCCATCAAGTTCTGAGCATCAGCAAGGATGGGAGATCTGACATCCTCTAAGCAACCTGCTGTGGTGACTGCCCTCCTGTCTTCACGTGCCCAGTTGCTACATTCCATTCCTCTGAACTGCTGAATTGCTTCCATGCTACGAGCCATGGGCACGTAACGAGCGTGCGCAACATCTGACAACTGATTCTTCTTTCCACAAAGAAATATTTGTGTGCGTGTCACATGCCTGACTGGAGGTTTTAGGAGTTTTTCCTTGGAATTCTGTAGATGTATGAAGCCTTGAAGCTTCTTTTGCAGAGCTGTTCAATATGGAGCTATTGGTTTTAATGCAAGGAGAGTTAATGTAACAGTGCTTGTGAAAAACCTCTCCATCTCCCGCCAGTGACTCCATAGCCCTGTTGAAAAGAATTAAGCAGCAGACAATGCAAGTCCTTCATTGGAGAAACATAAAGAGAAAAAGAAAATAAACAATAGAAACTATTATGTGAAATCAATCAAGGGCTATGTTTGTGCTACTAAAGCAATTTAACAAAAATATAATTTTTCAGTGTCCAACTAAGGCACGTTTTAATAATACTACTTTGTTTTGGCTATTCTTCTTAAGAGGTAAGGGAGCTCTTTGCTTCTAAGCAGCTCAGCACAGAAGTCCAAACCTTTGCCCTCCACGTCGAGGTCTGCTGCGTAGTCCCAGATCATCGGCTGCACGAGCTGTGGGACCCCCGACTCTGAAAGGAGCAGAGTGCTTCTGGTTAATGGAGAACAGGCAGATAAAAGTGAGCACTAAGTACGTATTGTTGGTGCAGCAGCGCAGGACTAGAACGAACTAGGGCTTGTCACTAGAATTCTTCACGTTCAGTGGAAGTGCCCAGGTGTATTGTCAGCCTGGCCAGGGTTCTGAACACGCGGGCTCACGTGCCAGGGGCCACGGAGTCCTTAGGCATCTTGGCACCATATACACGGATCAGCAGCGAGAATCCGTTGAAGATCCCATTCATTCCAAGCCCACCTCGTTCTTAGTTTCTTGAATCTGTCGGTACACCTGCTGGGTTGAACTGGTGGAGCTGCAAACTCTATGCGCAAGATTTCAGCTCAATTCAAAGGAAACAGTCACCCCTTAAACTAGAGATTGTCTAAGGCGCGTTCGCAAAAAACTGAACTTCTCAAGATGCCTTTCAAGTACAAATAAAGATGTAGGTTCAGCTTCAAATCCCTTTCTAATCAGCTCCCTGACTAGTTTTAAACAGGAGAAACAGACCCCTACAGAAACTGCAGTAAATTGTACAGAAATTCAGTATTTTAACTGCATCCCATTTTAATTAGTTTAGTCTGTAATTGCCTGTGGCAGCAGAGTGCACTTAGCTAGATGCTGTGCTGCTCTTGTGGGAACTGCACAGGTCCTATCTGCTTTTTTTTTTTTTTTAATGATTTCCCACTGTTAAAGCCACGAATAGGTCAGTCACTGCACAGCTCCTCATGGTGATCTCTAAATCTGTTCAGAGCAGATACATAAGGTCTGGAAATGCTGGAACTCCATCTGTGCTAGGACTACTCAAATTTTAGCACCGGTTTCACATTTTTCAACAAACAAGACTCGTGACATCGAGGTCTTGGAGCCACCCCCCAATTCAGTATCAGAGCTCCTCGGGATGTGCACTGTGATCACAGAGACTCTCAGAGACGCTCACGGGGTTGCAGCTTCTCCGTGTGAGTCTGCACCACTGGAAGCAGACACTGCACAGAGCAACAACTGACATTAAAAGGTGGCGAGAAGCACAGAAATTTAGGCTGAGACATGCTAACAGTTTGTTTTTTTTTCTAATGTGTAAAGAAAGTAGAATTGATGGCAAGCACTGCATGATGAGTGTTTTGTTTGTCACTGTGTGACAGATGGAAAATTAAAGCGTGTGTTGAGACTTGCCCACAGTCATACAGAAAGTCCGTGACGTAGCCAAAGACTAAATGTCTCTAGCCCAACGGATCATATCTCAACTATTCTCAGACTTCTTGGCTTTGTTATTTTCATCTCCAAGAGATCTGTTTTAACTGGCTGTGTAAGCTTTTTTTGTATGCTACAAAATGAGGCTCACCCCACCGCTGGTCACGCACCTGCCAGTGTTTCCTCACTGATCCCTCTGAGCATGTCGTCCCACACGATGGGCGTCACGGCGGGGTAAGACGAAGCCACGTAACTCGCTACTGCTTTTATGTGGGACAAGCACAGCTTCTCTGGAGTGTTGTCTTGTTGCTGCAGCCACTGCTTTGACTCCTCTCCTTCACCGAGGTAGTAGACCTGAAACGTCAAACAAATAACCCTGACTTCTTTTATAGGGACAGGGGGAGCGAGTTTGACACGGTGTCACAAAACCGTACACTATTCAAAACTCCTCGCAAAGATACGATACACTGAGTGGACGTATTTAAAAGCACCTCTCAGAGATAAAGACACTGCAAGCATTTCTGTCAGTCTGCAGGAGACTGTGGCCGTGACTAAATGGGAATTTTTCTACAGAAACTAAAATATCTGAAAAATAATTAAAGCACCCTGTATTTGTCTTTGGAAGGTTTGTCCTTGGAAGTAGCTCTCAACAGATTTACTCAGTTAAAATCTAGCAACTTGTAAGGTCCTGCAGTATATAAAATAAGGTTCCTGTCTTGGGGAAGGAGATCACCCGTACACGAATCTAGGAGAGATTTTGGGGCACATCCCAGAGCAGCCTCAGCAGACTTGGTCCTATGCAGAGAGTGGATCTGGGCCTGTTCAGCTGGCTACGCTTTTAATTTCTTCGCAGTTTTAAAGCAGGTTTTATCGAAAACACGTTTATTCCACGTAAATAGTATTTTGTTTTATAAAAGCTTGCAGGTCGCTATCTAACCTTGCCATTGGTTCCCACACAACAGGATACAAAATGCTAAACTAATATCAGTACAGTTAATGAACTGCAGGGATCTGTGTGCCACAGAGATGGTTTTCAGAAATTGAGAAAGGAGAAAACTGAAGGTTCACCTCCTCAAGGAGACAAACTACCAAGAGAAAAAAAAACAACACATCCCATCACAAAAGATCTTACTTTGAATAAGTCGTCCAGAACAACGAGCCAACATCTTACATCAAAACTCACATAATTCTTAATGACTACCTCCAGTTGACAGCTCACTTTAAACGTTCATTTGACCTAAAACCAAATGCTGAGTTAGCTTTAAGAAACTACTTTCAACACTTTCGATGTTACACTCAGATCAATAGAAATTGCATCCCGTGGTACTGGAATCATTTATCAGCAAAACAATATTTCTACACTGGCTTGAATTGGTTTTCTGTCCCCAAAAACTTACCCAAACTTGGCCTGGGCACCACTGAAATGCAGAACACTCAGCCCTTACCAGCATTCCTCACCAAAAACTTACTCCTGGCTCAAGAGAAGTCCCACCTCATCGCATCCGATGTGAAGCCATTCTAAGCCTTCGTGCAGCGCCATGATCTGGTCAATCATGGCTTTGACCAGCGCCCGCGACTCCTCCCTGTGGGGGTTGAGGGCGTTGGGAAATGCCTTCACCTCCCGGAGATGCGCGAACTCCTCGTGCTTCAGCACAAACTGCAAGAGAAAGGAGAGCTTGGGGACGAGCCGCAAAATGAAGGGGACAGCAGCGTCCTCCAGCGTCACCAGCGCTCTGCCAACAGTCGTCCTGCTAAAACGGGAGTTTTGGCTGCGTGCGAGCACAGAGGACAGCGCAAGGCCCCTGCGGGGGGCTGTACGGGGCCGGTACGGGCAGGAGGGGCACAGGTGCCGCCCCACGGTGCTGTGGGGGTCTCCGACCACGAAGCACCCCACGGGGTGCGGGAATCGGAGCGGTCAGTGCGGTGTTAGGCGCTGGATAACCGCAACGCCGGGCCTTGCGATGGACATTTCCCACCCCACGCCACCCCCAGGCCAAAGCCAAGCCCGAGCTGCTCGCCCCCGCTCCCCGCGCCGCCGCTCACCTCCATGTGCCCGAAGGTCTGCACCAGCGGCACCACCTCCAGCCCCTCCGCCCGGGCCTGGCTCAGCACCCCCCTCACCTCCTCGGGGCTGCGGGGAAGGGGCACAACGAGTGGTCAGGGTCCGGCCCGGCAGCCCGGCTGTCCCCGGGCCCATCCCGGGCGGTACCTGTAGGCGTGCGGGGCCCGCAGCGGCGCCAGCGGCCCCGCGTACGGGAAGGTGTCCTCGTACTCCAGCAGCAGCCCGCTGCCGCCCAGGGCGCGGAGCAGCGGCAGCACCTGAGGGGGCGGGAGGGGACGGCGGGTGAGGCCGGGCCGAGCCGAGCCGAGCCGGGCAGCCCCCCCTTGCCCCCCGTTACCTCCGCCAGGTAGGCAGCGCGGGGCGGGGCGCCCTTCAGGTCCAGGTGCACCAGGCGCCGCCGCGGCCCGCCCGCCGCCATGTCCTCCTCCGTGCTCGCCGCATACCGCCGCTCCGGCCTCGATTGCTCTGGGCTGTGCGCTGGAGGATGAGCCGCCGCTCCGCATCGATTGCTCTGGCCTGCCGCTCCCGCCGCGGTACCCCGGCATAAAGCGCTCGACCGCGTCCCTCTCTCCCCGCAGCCCCGGTGTCTCCGTGCTACGCAGTCCCCCGCCCCT
>WHYT01017881.1:85512-100005 GCA_009806455.1 Tetrax tetrax
CTTGTCTGACGCGCTTTCTGCTCGGCGGCCGATTGCTTTCCCCTGGCAGGCGGGAGAGGCGGGCCGAGCGCATCGCTCAGTACCGGAGGGCGCGATGGCTGCACAGCGGCGGGCGGCCCCGAGGGGCCCCGAGAGCGGCGGGACGGCGGCTGGGCCGGACCGCGGGGGCCGCCGCCACAGCAGGTACCGGCTGGCATCTCGCTCTTCCCGCCGGCAGCGGCGGCCGCTGTCCCAGGGAGTGGCGGTGGCCAGGCCGGGCGGGCTGTGCGGAGCGGCCTGCAGCAGCGCGGCCGGCTCCCGTGGGAGCTGCTGGGGGAAGGCGGCCTGTAACGCCCGGGCGTGAAAACGCGGTAGAAATGGCGAGTTTATAGATATATCCGTGTATGCACACCCCGTGTCGGGCGAGGTAGCGGCTAAAGCGGTTCTCACCGGCTCGGGAGCGTGTGCTTCGCTTACGTGCGGCTGTCGCTGTGCTCCCTCCTCAGCGCCAGGAAGAGCAGAGGCCAAGAGTCCCGGCGGAGGTGGCTGAAGGCAGCGTTCCTGCTCTCCTCGGCTGCTGCCGGTGGCCTCCTGAGCTGGAGCTACCTGAGTGCCGAGGACGGGGTCACGGAGGTGCTGGCTCATCACGGCGAGAGCCTGCAGGACAAGTTCGTTGAGGTCCCCTGCTCCGAGGACTACGACAGCCACAGAAGATTTGAAGGTATCTGGGTGGGATTGTCTGAAGTGAGATGGAGCAGTGTTCAGAGGCCTAAGTCTGTTAAACCAAAGTTGTATTGCAAAACTCCTGTGTTTCTAACAAATACTGGTCCCTGTGTGTATTGTTTAATTCCCCAAACATTCGTGCCTCTTGGGCCAGCCCTGAAGATGTTGCATCTGAGAGGTTTTTTTACCATTCCTACATAATTCTCTTCGGAATCTGCTTCGCTTAGGCTGTGCAAAATAAATCTTTTGCTAAATCTGTTTCTACTGTCTTTTCATCCTGTGGATTCCTGTAACAGGCTTGTGGGTGTGTTTGTTACAGGTAGCTCCCATATGGAATGGGGTATGGAATGAACTGAGTTAGGGTATTGTCTGTGCCGCTAGCCGGCAGTAACAGCATAGATGCCAGCTGCTGGTGTGCTTGTTTTGAGATGTGTGTGTGCCAGCGGCTTTTAATGCTGCCTGCAAAGCACTTCTCTGTCTTTGTCTTTCAGCTGAGACTGTTTTCTGTCAAACTGGTATTTGTTTTGTGTCAGGTATTTCTTTGGAGTGTTGATGCTGGATCTTCTAGAGAAATGGAGATGTTAGTCTTCTATGATGAAGAACAGTGAGAATCATAACTTGCAGGTTGCGTGGTTGAGCTATGCTCATGTTCTCTTTCAGGTTTGCAAAGTGTATCTTGATGAATATTTTGAGCAGGTACTGCTGCCAGAAAGCAGCTCTGCTCTTGCTTTTTGTCAGCCTAGCTGTGTGTTGAGTGATAAGCTACTGCATCTAAAAAAAATAAATACTCTGAGTGAATTTGTAGCCAAATCAGTTGTCTGATCTGGTTCATTCTGTGGCTGACGAAACACGTGCTGACACAAAGTTGGAGGCAGTGTAGGGGCTGGAAGAAGCTGCTTGGAGCTAAGGAAGAGCAAAGATGATCAAAGGGCTGGAGAACCTGCCCTGTGAGGAAAGCCTGAAGGAGTTGGGTCTCTTTTTCCTGGAGAAGAGAAGGCTCAGGGGGGACCACATCACAGTATTCCAATATTAAAGGGCAGCTACAAAGAGGATGAGGCTCTCCCTTCACAAGGAGCCACATGGAGAAGACAAGGGGCAATGGGTACAAGTTGCAGTGGGCGAGGTTTCATCTTGATAGAAGAAAAACAAATTTTACAGAGAGAACAGTCAATCACTGGAACAACCCCCCCAGGGGTGCAGTATGGTCCCTGTGACTGGAGGTGTTCGAGATGCAACTGGATATGCTGTGAGATAATCTCATCCGGGCTCCCCTTCCCATGAAAGGCTGTTGTAGTATCTTGCTTAGCAGGGTTTTGGAGGGTTTTTCATCCCAAATATTGCTGAGGCAAAGAAAACTGCTGTCAAGAAGTTACCACCAGAAGAGCTTCCTCAGGAGGGGGATTTTCTGACTAAGCACGTGAAAACACGTGTTCTGTTTTAACTTCTCCTAGTTAGTGTGAGGAGAAACTGCTTCTGGCTTTATTCGCTCAGTGCCAAGGCCAGAGAAAACTCTGCAGCCAGTGTTGCCACAAATTTGGTAGTTATGACTGAACCAAGGCTAAAACCGTTTGCATTCTGCTACTGGGGCTTTTGCTTATCAAAGGAAACCCCCTAAACCAACAAAACCTCACTTCTCCTTTCCCTGGTTTGCAAGAGCAATTTTCTGAGCTGTGAACCTGTGTTCTTGGCAACCCCATCAGTTACTCCTCCCAACGTCAGGAGGGCAGGGACTTCAGGGATATCTGTTCCCCCGAAGAGGAATGAACGCGTGCTCCGTTGTTTGATGTCGCGGTGAGCCAGCTCTGCAAACGCGAACTGCAGGGTGAGGTGTGAGGTCTTGTATGAGAACGGCTGCCATCAACCCAGGAGGAGGAACGTGGCGTCAAACCTGTGAGTTTGTATCGTGGTGTTCTAATTAAATGTCTCCTTGCTGCTGTTTCTTAACTGATGTGATTGATTTTGGTGCCTAGCAGATGTTTTTACATGTGTTCCCCCGTATTATGCTTTCAGAAAGAGATTAGAAACGCGTGAACATCTGTTTTGTGAAGTGGTTAGTTGAAGGCGTGCTGCGGTGATGCATTTTGCTCTCGGTTTTTAACTCTTGTCCCCTGCACGGTGCCCACGAGAGGGTGGTGGTGAGCTGCTGAGCCGTGCTGTCCCGTCGGAGCTGGCTCCTCGCTCCCCGCGTGTCACCGATAGCTTCGTGAGGCTGTAAATGCGGATTAGGGTTCTCTGCCAAACTGGATTCGGCTCCGGAGCTTCAGTAACTTTGCTGGACAGCTTTTCACTCTCTGTCTTCGCTCTGGCCTGACACCCGCAGCTGCTGGCGCCGTGTCGGAAGGAGGCACATTCCTGTCATCACTTGGAGTCTGATGCTCAGCCGTGAAGTTTCCACAGCTAAGATGAGCTTTTCATTTGTGCACCTGTCCCTGCTTCAAACTGAACTGGTGCAACTGAGCTTCGAGTTTGTTTCAAATTCTATGGGAGCTGGTGTCACAGAGCAGTGGTGTTATTTCCATAGCACTGCCTGCCAGTAACCCTGCTTCATACGGAAATAAAATGTGTTCTTTTTCAGAGGCCGAGCTCACTGAAGTTATAACATTTGCAGAAGGGAGGGTGTTGCCTGAGCACAGTCTCATCTGCGTTCTGAACCCCGTGGCCAGGTCCTGGCTCCTTCTGCTGTCAGGAGACGTGGTTAACTACTTAAAACTCCTGCGGCTACTAGCGTGTCTGATGACACTCCTGCAGCCTCTGGCTGTTGAAGTATTATGTCAGTGTACAAAGCATCTGCAATCGCTGCCGAGCAGACAGCTCTAAGATGCTTTTCCAGAGACCAGACCGGTGGATGTGGAAAGCAGAGAAGTCCAGCACCTAGGCTGCTGGTGTGGTTACGGGCTGACATCCAGTACATCTTTGCCTCCTCTTGTCCTGCGTTGAGATGGATTGTGTTAGGGGAGTGTTGTGATGGGGCTATTTTTCCTTATGCTGATCTAGGCAGTGTATGGGGCTTGGGCAAGCACCACTTCAAGTAGAAGACAAAGCTGCAGTTGAGCACTCGGACCCCTGTGTTACGTTTGGTTTTCTGTGTACTGGATAGGAACGGGGACCGTAGGAGGTACTTGTGGTTTTGCATGCTTTGATGTGCTCCGCCTTTTTCTTGACTGAAAAAACTCTTGGCTCCAAAGCTGAGTGCCTTATCTAATAAGTCAATGATTTTGTGGCTACGAGGCACAAATTTGTGGAAGCTACTGGGTACTTTGTAATAGTAAACTGGGTGCAAATTCCCCAAGTATGCTTTCACCACTTCAGTGCTCCCATGTTCCATGGTCTTCTAGACAAAGATGACGGATTTCTTAACACTAAGATTGTTTTCAAACCAACAGACTGTTCTGATTTTTTATTAGCATTCATCCAGTACTTGTGCCTTTTTGTTGGTACCTGGCTGACTTTGTTAGACTATCTTTTTCTTATTTTTCTTCTAAATTTGGAAAAGCTTCTGCTGTTGCCTTCAGAATACTTGCTGCTTCCAGTACTGCTGTTGCCAGCTCTTCATCAGAGACCCTAGACATGTAACAGTTGTCCTGGGTAATGCCGTAATTTTGCCAAGTCTGGACTCTCCAGTACCAGCCTTTCCAAAAGGATAAGATCTGTGCTGTTGTTTGCAGCTGGATATAGAGAGCAGTAGTCTCTGCTAGTGTCCTTTTTGCAGAATGTCATACAAAGAAAACTCTCTAGACAGATTTGTCCTGGAGTATTGAAATTCTTCTTTGAATTTATTTTTTTCCCACTTCTTCTTCCTTTGAACATCAGCTTTGCCTCATCTCCAAGGCATTTCTCTTTGCATTCCAACCATTAAATGGCAGGACAGTAATTCCTCTTTTCTTGTCTCTGTTAGCCAAGAGAGCTTCCTTGGTTTTGTTTTGGTTTTGGTTTATTTTACCTCAGCCTTTTAAAATCTTGTTTAGTAACAGGACTATTTAAAAAGTGTACTGCCAATATCTAAACTTGTGCTTCATAAGGTTGTTGACATCTTTATGTCCAACGGAAGGTTGGATACAGTGTGGAGTACACGTTATGTGATTTGTGATGGATTGTTGTTCTGCAAATCTTTAAGTGGATATTATGGTTACTAACTACATGTTTGGTAAGTTGGTTATTTTGGGGGGTTTTGTTTGGGGGGGGGGGGTTTGTTTTGTTTGTTTGGTTTTTTTGGTTGGTATTTTTTTTTTTTTCGTTTTTTTTTTTTTCCAGTTTTGGGAACCCAAATCGGTTCCTCTTTGGCTGTTTTTTTTTTTTTTTTTTTTTTTTTTTTTTTTTTTTTTTTTTTCACATGCATCCCAGTTTAAAATTGCGTGCTGGAAGCTGTTCCTGCCTCAGCCATCTGTCTCACTCCTTGTGTATGTGCTAGCCTGGAGGCAGAGATGTCTTATCGCTGTCAGTTGGCTTCTGAGATGCTCTTCAGCCTGGCGTTTAAAAGTGAATTAGCGATGATTTTAACCTGCCACTGCTGATGGCACCTTTAAGGCACAGCAACATGAAATGTCTGTGTCTTTGTTAGGACAGACAAGAAATAGTTTGCAACGTTTTCTGGCTACTACTAGTTGCTTTTCAGAACTGCTAGGTGATATGCTCCAAAGGAATACAGCATTTCCAATGTTTGCATTTTTATTGCAAAATCTGTGGTGTTTAACTTGCAAATTGTAGGTTCCTGGAATTGAGATTGAAAAACGTGAGAATTTCCACAAAAACTACCTAGCCTTTCTGGTTGCAGAGGGGATGTTTACAATGGGCCTGAAACATGGCACAGAAGCTCCCCCTCTCTCCACTCCCTTCCCTCTCAAATTTGTGACTTAGAACAATTTTCTGCCTATAAAGCCCTTGTGGGTTTTTGTTGGTTTGAATTTTGTACCTTTGGGGCTGGTACCGTGTTGCAAAGTGTTGGTCTTTAATATGCAAAGCACCTTTGAGTGGCTACCAGAATCTTTAAATTTTTTTTTTTTTTTTTTTTTACTGTCAAGGCACTATGGTTCCTGATAAACGGTATATTTTGATTCTGCTCATTTCTTCAGCTTGCAGAGTCAAGAGGAGAAAAGTGAGCTGGGGAAGCAGTGGTTCTGGTTAATTCTTGTCACAGTGCTGGCATTGATAAATGGATGCTTAAGAATGTGATCTCTAGCATTATTTTAGACTGTTAGTTTCCTAGATCATCTTCAAATAACTTAGTGTGCATTCCCTGGAATCTGCATCTCGAGCCGACGTCAGTGAACTGTTGCTGGGTCGTCTGAAAACGCAGTGAATTATCTGTGTTTAATCCAGTTGTTTTCCTGACCTTGATCTGTGTTTAAACAGTCTGCGTGGTATGGGTGCCTTTGACTTCAGTTTAAACAACTGTCAAGCCAGGGGCTTTTCTTTTCCCAAGCAAGGAAACAGCGTGTGTGATTTGGTATGTTGTTGTCAGTACTCAGCTCAGTCACCCACCCGCCTCATGGCTTCGCTCTCTCCTGGAAGCGCTGGTGTAATGGGAGGGCTTTGCGGATGTCGTCAGGGTGTGTTCAGTAAGACGGAGTGGAAATTCCTCCACGGCGCTCATCCTGTGGCAGAATCTGTCTTTCTGTCAGTTCGCAGACACTGTTGACATGAGTTGCTTTTGATCAGAGCAGGCTGATGCTTTTGACTTGCACAGATTGATTTATTTCTAGGAGTTTCCCCCTCTCCCCTCTTGTGTTGTGATGAGCTAATAATCCCTGAAGAGGAGCTCAGCTCAGCAATAAGAGGTGTATTGGCAGATGCCAGAAAATACATTCATCCCAACTTTTCTGTGGCTTTACATCTACATATGGATCTTCCCCAGTGAAGTGCCAAGTGTGACATCCCAAGGTCTCTGGTGGCTCAGAGTTGAGCTTATTTATTCTTCTTGCCTGAAGGCTGTAGTGGACCAGACTTCTAATTTCATAAAAACTTACATATATTCTTCACCTGGAACTCTTACCGCTGCCTTTTTTCCATTAGCTTTTAAAATTTAACGTTGGATTTCTTAGCAAAGAATGCTAAGAGGCTTTTTTATCGTGTATGTCTAAGCTGTGCGCGTCAAGATACTTTGTGCAAGGTCTCATATAGAAAGCTGCCCTCCGAGGTATATTTGTATAGAGACTCCCTACCGAATGTTATTTGTTTGCTTTTGACTCCTATGTTTGGGGGAGGGGATTGAACAAATCTGAAATATGCCGCTTTTATTCTCCTGGCAGTATGCTTGGAATGTTCAAATTCACTGCTTTTTTTTAAATTACTATTGCTTTCCAGTGGGCAAATGTAATGGTTCTCAGTGCTCAAATACAGGAAGTAATAAACTGCATGATTTAGACCAAATCCAAGTTCTTTGTGTTAACAAATCCAGTTCTTTGTGTTAACATATGAACTAGCACGTGGTGATACTGCATAAGGATCCCACACCTATTCAGGAACCCTCGTTATTAGTAGTATCTTCTTCACAGTTGAACCATTTGTGTTCTAACCATTTTTCCTTCAATTTTTCTTCCGTCAAGTAGAGATTTCCTTCCTGTCTGAGTGGCTTTCTCTTTTGCATTATTAGCATGGTGGTGCTCCAGTGTTACATCCACTGCAGTCTCCATCCAAGTAGGTCTTGTCTTCTGCGTCTCATTTTTCTCCAGGATAATTGAGTTTCTTTATCTTGTTGAGATTTGTTTGTTTGTTTTGGGGACAGAACTCTTTTCATGTTGTGTATTTTATGTAAGAGTGGTGTGTACTGGACCTTTGCCTGAGTTGAAGACTTACCTGGATTGTAACAGAAAACATCTCGTTTATGGACACATGATATTAAAGGGGTTTATTTGCTGGATATCTGGACTGATTTTGAATTGTCAGAGATGGAAGGATCCACATGGCACTACTGAACTTTCCAGTTCTTGCCCTGCCTCTCCGAAGGCTGGAATAGAACATTTAAGATGCAATCATCTAAGATCATCTTCTCTTCTCAGACTAGTTACATAAACAGGAACTTTTTTATTTCACTGCTGTACTTGAGAAGAAGGGGAAAATCACTGGATCTCTGTCTTGCTGCATGTATATTGAGATATAGGTGCATCTCTGTGTCCTGGTTTTATTTAGTGAGTGGGAAGAGGGAGGGGTGGGCGGAAGTTGTCTTGTTCTCTTTCTCATTATCCTACTTTGGTTTTAATAATAAACGAATAGTTTTCCCCAAGTCCAGTCTGTTTTGCCCGTAATGGTAACTTTAAGGCTCTCTCCCTGTCCTTATCTCAAACCTTGAGCCTTTTTCTTATATTATCTCTCCCTGTTCCCTTGGAGTGTGGGGGGAGTGAGAGAGGCTGTGTAGTCTGGTCCCCAGTGGGGTTAAACTACGACACTGATATTGCCTTACTAAACAAAGGCCATCTTTAGTAGCTTGAAGTGGTAGATGTGCAAAGGAGCATCAGTAAGTCAATTTTAATTCCAAAGTTTGTAGCAAACTTGTAAAGACTCGTAACAAACTTAAGGTTTCTAAGAATTATTTTCAGATCCACAGGAAAAAAAGTAGTTTAGTGTTGGTTTTTTTAATTATATTGCTGTACATTTTGCTTAACCTAAACACTGGAGGTTCTGGGTCATGCATGACAGCCCCATGTCCGGTGGCTGTGCTGCGTTGGAGGGTGAGATTCATTCCTTTTACATCATCTCCCTTCCGTGGAAGTGTGTTATGGACACAGCTTAGTTGGTGTAGTTCACCTGAATCACACCAACCTGCCACAGCAGGGAAAGTGATGTAACTTAGGTGAGTCCTGGGGGCGCGAGTCTGGCAGGAGTATCGGTGACACTGGCTGGCTTGTCTCCTCTGATGACTGCCGCGCAAAACACATGAATATGGAGATGTAACTTCCTCATAGTTGAAGTGGTATTCTGAGATTGCCAACGTCCCTTCTAAGTGTTGCGAATCTGGAAGGGTAGTAGGAGAATATTAATAAAGATTTATTTTCAGTCTTTTTTTTGAAAATTAGATTTTTCTTTTTTCTCTGCCTTTGTGTTCTAGGGTGCACTCCTAGGAAGTGTGGACGAGGTGTGACTGATGCAGTGATCACAAGGGAGGAAGCTGAAAGAATCCGTAGGTAATTTTTCTTTTAGCTCTTTTAACTTTTATGAGCACTTACTTTAATGATGATGTGCAAGTGTTTAGGGTGTAGGACTCATTAGCTGAAGGAGGATGGGTTAAACTGGTTAAAACACTAAACTTTTAAAAAGGCCATTTTCCATTTTTGCTGCAGTGGAGGCAGTTCTCTCTCATACAGAGTCTGCCTAGCTCTGGGGCATGAGCGTTGCCGAGAAGAAAAGAAAATGAATTAAATACGTTTTAAAGGATTTTCACTTGGCCTTCTGTTCCATTTGGCCTTTAGAAACAGAACAAAACAACATAAGCTTCTTTTCAGCTGAGTCTCTTTCTGGGTAATTATGAGCTAGTGCTGACCCCGTAGTCGTTTGCGAACACTAAGTGGTGAGTTTTAATCAGATAGTAGGGGACACTGTCGAATTATGCAGTTAGAAAAGTTATCAGGCTTTTTGTGATTTGCGCTTATAATCATGTAAGTGGGGAATATCACTGCAGTGCTCGAAGCGATATGCAGCTGGTGTAAGTGCTTTGTTCGCTACTGCGGCCAGCCCCTCTGCGATTTAAAATTCAGTTGGGCTCCTGAGTTTGATAAGAGTATTATGCAGGTTTATTTGTACTGCCCCGAAGAATCAAGATGTAGGGGTGGTTTTTTATGTTTAATCTTATTTGGCTAGAACATACTTGAAAAATAATGTTTTTTGGGGGTGTTTTGGTGATTTATACAAGCTCAGAAACATTCTGCAACCTAGATACTTTATTTTCATGACAGGCTGCAAGATTCAGTTTCAAATAAATGGCAGTTTCTCTTCTCAATTCAGTCAGGTTACAACTGATGCATCAAATAACACTTACTGAAGAGTTACATGTTGTAAATAATGACATCAAAGGACAAAATAATCAGACTTCAGTTCTCATCGGAGGTTATTGTTTTGCCTGCAGAATAGCAGAGAGGGGACTGTCCTTGGGAGGATCTGATGGAGGGGTGAGCAGTGTCCTGTTACTTTTTACATTCTCTTACTGCCAAGGCAAGATTATAAATGTATTTTGTGGGGCTTGAGGAGAGGAGATGGAGAATTTTTCCTTCCATTCAGACTTGAAAAAAAAATTGTTTGGGAAGTTATTTTGTCTCCCATTAATGCTTCTGCTAGCGGTATAATTTGTGATTTCTGTAACAAAGTCGACATATTTCCTATAACTTGGTTTAGTTATTTCTAGTACCTCGATTTTGTCTTCTCCATCTGGAAACAGTTACTATAGCAGAACTGTACAAGTTTGACTTCTGAAACTAAGTGGCATCACATAAAGACTGGTTTTGTGCAGTGACAAAAAAATCATGTAATATTTTTTGCATATAATCAATAAGTAGACCTTTGAATAAATTCTTTAAAAACGAAAACAAAACAAATTCTCTCCTAACAAGCAGGCTTATTTTAATTTTTTACCCACATCTTTGTTCTCAAGATATCTTTGTTTATGAACAGGAACTATTTCTTCAGTATTTGTAAACACAACCACTTATTTAGACCTTTGCTGAATTAAGGCATCTGTTAGAAGAAAAGGAGAAAGGTTTCAATGAAAAAAAAAAAAAGACCTTATCCTTGTGATTGCCGAGAAAAACCTGAAAAATTTATAACCCAAGAAACTTAAGCAGTGCTGCCCATCTGAAACAATATAGTTAAAAGATTTAACATTCTCTGTTCAGCTCTGCCAGGATCCTTTGCAATTTTTTTTGGTTCTGTGGTTGCATAATTTGCCAGTTTGCCTAGATGACTCTGCCTGTTGGGACCTACGGCTTAACTCCTGTCATGAGTGCTGTCAAGTGGGTTTCCTATCCTGTTCTTTTGGGACCTACATGTCATTTTTCATTAGACTTCCACAAAGAGAGATTAGAAGAGCAGCGTATAACACGGACAGCTTTATGGATTTGGGCCACAGAAAGTTAATGTCCAGCTGTGGGAGTCGGGGAACTGGGGAAACCGAGACAAAGCTTGGAAGAGACATGAGCGGAGGTGAACTTGCTGGGCAGGGGTCCTGAGCTGGCTTACTTGGACAACCAGCCAGAGCATCAGACAAATATAAATCCATCATCTACATGATTTTGGAAGCATCATTCTGAGGTTTGGTTTTGTTTTTTTTTTTTTAAAGGGAAAGGAAGTCGTGTGAGGGGTGAGAGAAGATTCTATCGCTGCAATAAAAGAAGTCTTTTAAGAAACCTGATGTTCATTGAGAGCTCTGGGCTCTGATCCAAGCCTCTCACGTTTGTCATAATCTGCAGGCGTGAGACAGTTACTGTGTGATGTTACTCCGTAGGGAAAGGTGCAAGAAGAAAGTGCTGTGGTATTGCATTGGGGCCTTTTCCAACATAGTGGATAAATACTGAAAGATGCTAAAACTAAGAGCTGACCAGTGTTTCTGGGAGATGGGAGATGTTTAAGAGAAGCCTTTAAATACAGTTTCTTTACCTAGTTTCTTTTATGCCTCTTTCTTTTTTGATGTGCTTGCTTGTATTCCCCATGTCATGGAGTGAATCACTTCCCAATAGTACTGTCTTGGCTCCCAGATATCATTAAATATTGATGGGATGTGTGTTGATAATATAGATGAAACTATCTTTCTTAATTTGAGCCTTTTATCTTCTTTATCTCTTACCTGCATAGCACTCAAAATGTTTTGAGCCTTACTTCATCTAGCCACTTTGCCCATATGCCCCCCAAGCTTCAAGCCTGTTGGAGCAGACCTGGCTTGCTGCTGTAGATTTCATAGGCTCCAAAGTGTTTGGATAATTCTGTCCAACTCTGTCTGTTGTTCTAAGACTGATTTTTTTCCCTAAAAAAAAAAAAAAAAATCCTTAAGTAATTCCTTGTTTGTTTAGCCACTTTGATCTCTCCATTATTCCAAATTAAACTTCTTCAGATTTCTATGGAGGTGCAGACTGCATTTTCATTCTCTCTGATTTCCTCTTAACCCCTTTTTAAGCAACATGTCTGACTCATTTGTTACACTGCTTATATTTCAATTCACAGAAGTGGATATAACTTAATAATTTAAAGACCTAAACTTGCTGTTTGTTACTGTCAATCGTCTCCTCTCATTGTTTGCTGCCTCTTCTGCTTCCTTGGAGGACTGAAGTGTAGAAGAAAAACTTGTTTCCTTTTCCATCCTTTTGTGTTGAGAACGTCCTAGCAAACATCTGAATTATTGAATCTCTCAGGAGTCGTGCCCCAGTTGTCATGCTGAGCTTTCTTTCTTTCTTCCTTTATAATTCTTCCTAGATTTATTTTTATTGAAGCACGCACACAGAGTGAGGCTAGAAAAGGCCATTGTAATCTTACAGTCTGACTTTCAACAGAATCCAAACAGGAGCATCTTCTCCACTGGTGTGCTGCTTTCCCTTGTACGTCTCTGTCTCTGTAAGATAGTTTTATGCTCTGTTCCTCATTCACAGAATGTGAATCACACGAGTTCTCTTGATGTTTTTTATTTATAAAGATAATGACATTTCCCTTTCTTCCCTACCTAATATTTTCTTGCTTGCTACCCCTGCTTGCGTTACCAAGTTATGACTCATTCACACCTTTGTAGGTGCCGCCGTCATAACATCTCTCCAGTGGAAATGAGCCGATCAGATCTATTGGAATTTATTTAGCAGCCCCCCCCGAAAAGAAACCCCTTGGTGCAGCCAGACAGCTGCAATCGGTTTGCTGTGTTACAGGAAAACTGGCAGGAGCAGCCACCAGCCCCCTAGAGCTCCCTTTTGCAGGGGGAAATTAAATTTCTTAAGCACTGGGAGAAGCAAACAACCTGTGTAGCTGTGGTGCCAGCTGATGTGGGCCCACCAGCCCGTGCATAGAGCAGTGGTTCTGCAGAGCATATCCCTCCTCGTTCGGCTCTGAGCCCTCCCAGCCATCCTCTGAAGTCCTTAAAACGTTGTCAGCCCTGTGTTTTCCAGGGAGAGGATAAAGCCTCTCCATAACACGTGTCCTATCTCATACCTCTACTACAGGCTGTGTGGTTTTCTTCATAATTAGCCTCCTGATAGCACTTAAGAAACACATACTTGTGAGGGGTGAAAGACATACTTGGCAGTGTCACTTGCAGCTGGTGATGGTGGTGTGATTAGCTGGACTTGGCTCTAGGGAACTGGAGAGGAACTGGTTGTGTCTAATCTGTATCTAGTCTACCTTTGCACTGGACTCTGTAGCCAAATACTGCTTTTGATCGCCACAGTAATAACCTGTACCTCCAGCAATCTGAATGATGTATAAGTTAGATTGGTTACTCTTGTGTCTCATAATTAATCAGGGTAACTTTTAAGAGGCATTACCCTAAGTGACGTGCTGCCCCCACGGAACCTCCGTTGCTCTTCCCTCTCCTCGCCTTGGGTGCGCGAGCGTTCCCGCAGGAGTGGGGAAGGCTTCGAGCGCCGCCGCTTCCTCTGCAGACACGTTAGAAGTACTTTTGCATTTTTCTCTTTTGGGCAGCGTCTGCTGTTTTCTTTAAAAGTGTCGCTTAAACACTTTAATGAGTGGAAAAAGAAGGTGGAACTGCTGTAGCAGTGAAAGCGTATTTACAGGCTGGCGATCCCTTTCCGCGAGGATCAGCGGAGGGCCTGTCTTTGCAAGGTGGGAAATGGATCCTTTTCGCCATATGCTGAGAAGTGGAGGTTACCTGCACGTTCTTCTTGAATCCTTTTAGCGGTGAGAGGGTGGAGAATGTGAGACACTAACAATATTAGAGGTCCAAAAGAACATATTTGTGCTTTATTTTATTTTTTTTTTTTTTTTAAGGAAGTTCGATTTCTTTTCTACAGAAGTTCTGTGAGACAGGCTATGGAGGTAGTTCTGTTAAACAGTCTCTCAGAAATAGGCATGTGGGTATGTGTGCTTGCAGTGTTGTCTGTAGATAAACTCTGTAGAGCTTTCAGCTGGAAATGCTGACCTGAATTGCAGGCTGACCCTTCATCAGATAGCTGAACTTCCACCAAGTCACTCTTCTCAGGGTAGGAAATTATGCTGAAAATATTTAATGTTCTGAAATAGCAGAGGTCAAAATAAGTGTGTTTTGGTTTCTTTCCAAGGTAGCTATAAAAGAAATAGTTCTGTCCTCATGTGTAATCAAGTCCCTGTCTGTTTGGCATTCAGTTGTTTTCCACTGTCTGAAACAACCCTGAAGAATATTCTTTCCTCTTCAGACAACTTTTCAGTTGTCTTCATCTGGCTTTTCCAGGCCTTATGTTGTAGCTATTCTCTCTTCAGTGATGAATACCTACAGTTCTTGGGGTGTCTTTTATTGATTCATTTGGTCATTTTGGATCTTCCCAACTGTAATCATTGGGAGCTTGAAGACTGAGAAGAAATGTGAATGTTTGGAAAGCACGTTGAAAGTATTTGAAAGGCAATTTGTTTTTAAATGAATCTTTTCAAATGTGTCCTGCTACTTCTCCTTATCGTCTACCTTAGCATGGTGACAAGCATATTTTTGAAACTACACAAGAACAGTTTTACGTCTTCTAGCTGTAGCTTAGATTATTGTACAGAACCACAAACCCATAAATGAAAATATTTTGCTTCTGAAGCTTGAGTAAAGCTTATTAGGAGAGCGGCTCTTACATGAGTGTGAGATTACTGTTTCCAGAATAGTTCTCTGAAGCTTTTGGAGAACTGTGGGAAGGGGAG
>WHYT01017881.1:100025-116346 GCA_009806455.1 Tetrax tetrax
TGACATTTCCCTTTCTTCCCTACCTAATATTTTCTTGCTTGCTACCCCTGCTTGCGTTACCAAGTTATGACTCATTCACACCTTTGTAGGTGCCGCCGTCATAACATCTCTCCAGTGGAAATGAGCTGATCAGATCTATTGGAATTTATTTAGCAGCCCCCCCCACACCCCCCCGGAAAAGAAACCCCTTGGTGCAGCCAGACAGCTGCAATCGGTTTGCTGTGTTACAGGAAAACTGGCAGGAGCAGCCACCAGCCCCCTAGAGCTCCCTTTTGCAGGGGGAAATTAAATTTCTTAAGCACTGGGAGAAGCAAACAACCTGTGTAGCTGTGGTGCCAGCTGATGTGGGCCCACCAGCCCGTGCATAGAGCAGTGGTTCTGCAGAGCATATCCCTCCTTGTTCGGCTCTGAGCCCTCCCAGCCATCCTCTGAAGTCCTTAAAACGTTGTCAGCCCTGTGTTTTCCAGGGAGAGGATAAAGCCTCTCCATAACACGTGTCCTATCTCATACCTCTCCTAGAGGCTGCGTGGTTTTCTTCATAATTAGCCTCCTGATAGCACTTAGGAAACACATACTTGTGAGGGGTGAAAGACATACTTGGCAGTGTCTTTCACTTCACTTCACTTGCAGCTGGTGGTGGTGGTGTGATTAGCTGGACTTGGCTCTAGGGAACTGGAGAGGAACTGGTTGTGTCTAATCTGTATCTAGTCTACCTTTGCACTGGACTCTGTAGCCAAATACTGCATTTGATCGCCACAGTAATAACCTGTACCTCCAGCAACCTGAATGATGTATAAGTTAGATTGGTTACTCTTGTGTCTCATAATTAATCAGGGTAACTTTTAAGAGGCATTACCCTAAGTGACGTGCTGCCCCCACGGAACCTCCGTTGCTCTTCCCTCTCAATTTATTAATTTTTTTTTTTAAGGAAGTTCAATTTCTTTTCTACAGAAGTTCTGTGAAACAGGCTATGGAGGTAGTTCTGTTAAACAGTCTCTCAGAAATAGGCATGTGGGTATGTGTGCTTGCAGTGTTGTCTGTAGATAAACTCTGTAGAGCTTTCATCTGGAAATGCTGACCTGAATTGCAGGCTGACCCTTCATCAGATAGCTGAACTTCCACCAAGTCACTCTTCTCAGGGTAGGAAATTATGCTGAAAATATTTAATGTTCTGAAATAGCAGAGGTCAAAATAAGTGTGTTTTGGTTTCTTTCCAAGGTAGCTATAAAAGAAATAGTTCTGTCCTCATGTGTAATCAAGTCCCTGTCTGTTTGGCATTCAGTTGTTTTCCACTGTCTGAAACAACCCTGAAGAATACTCTTTCCTCTTCAGACAACTTTTCAGTTGTCTTCATCTGGCTTTTCCAGGCCTTATGTTGTAGCTATTCTCTCTTCAGTGATGAATACCTACAGTTCTTGGGGTGTCTTTTATTGATTCATTTGGTCATTTTGGATCTTCCCAACTGTAATCATTGGGAGCTTGAAGACTGAGAAGAAATGTGAATGTTTGGAAAGCACGTTGAAAGTATTTGAAAGGCAATTTGTTTTTAAATGAATCTTTTCAAATGTGTCCTGCTACTTCTCCTTATCGTCTACCTTAGCATGGTGACAAGCATATTTTTGAAACTACACAAGAACAGTTTTACGTCTTCTAGCTGTAGCTTAGATTATTGTACAGAACCACAAACCCATAAATGAAAATATTTTGCTTCTGAAGCTTGAGTAAAGCTTATTAGGAGAGCGGCTCTTACATGAGTGTGAGATTACTGTTTCCAGAATAGTTCTCTGAAGCTTTTGGAGAACTGTGGGAAGGGGAGGTCTGAAAAGCTCATGCTATGTCCAGTTGAACAGCTTGTTCATCTATGTATTTGTAAAGGGGTAAATAAAATGATTTGGGTAGGTTTATTAAAAGAAGGCTGTTACCATCTCTTTTAAAAGGAGACTTTAGTGGAGTTCCCCCGATTCAGCTCTGAAGCTTGGAGCAGTTGAGCCTGCAGCAATTTGCTGAGGGATTGTCATTGGTGTCTTCTTCCAGCATGATCCGGAGGAGGAGGAGGAGGGAGAAGTGCTTTGGGACTGAGGTGAAGGTGGAGCGGGGCTGCCAGCCTGGCGTCCAGCACTGTCTCTGCGCTGACGATTTACTGCTGCGCATTCACCAGCCTGTCTGCATTTGGGTCAAAAATACAAAGTGGCTTCAGACAGTATTGCTCCAGCCATGCCCAGAAATTCTTGTTACTGGTAGGATGGAAGTTATCATTCTTTCCGGGCAGCTCACCTAGTGGTATTATTATTGCTGGATTCTGTTAGAATAATGTGAATGGTATGTAGTGCATCGAGAAACGCCAAATTCCAAGATGAGTTCTTTTGCCCGGATACTGTATATCAAAGATGTCATTATTTTGGGTCTGGTCAGGTTAATTAACAGTTGCTATTTGATATTTTCAGTAGATTAAAAAAAAAAAGACTGCTATTAGGTAGTCATATTTTTAAATACTGTCTCACTGATGCAAAACAAACATGTATTTTGTGGACAGAGAGGGACATAGAGAAGTGTACTTTATTCAATTTAGAGGAATAATTTAGAGTCCTGAGAGGTGTATCTCGGCCCTGGCAAGTCTGAATACTAATCTTTTTAGCTTGGTCTGGAGCTCAGCAGAAGTGTTTGGCTTGAACTGGATGAAGAAATGGATTGAATTTTCATATGTAAAAACTTTTCACTCTTTGGTTTTCTTTTATAGTGGTTTAGAAATTGGGAAAAAGAAAGTTTGGCTCTAGTAAGCCTTAGAATTATAATTGTTCTTTTAAACAGACTTTTATGTCTGTATTAAATATGAGAAGTGTACAGGAACTCATGGTGAAGGAGAAGTTTTAATAACAAATGTTGGGCAAGATAAATATTAGTGCTGCTATTTGAGCGCTTCACAAATATTGGAAAATTAGTCATCTTTGTGTGGAAGTGAAATGTCTTCAAAAAGGGATCCAGGAACACAGTGTCTTACTCCTAGCCCACGGAGAGAGACTCTGGCGATTCTGTAGGTCAGATATGACTCTCAGGAATAGCAATCCTATGCTTTATTCATTGTGCCTTGATATTTTATGCATCTATACAGCGAATTGAGGGACGTCTGTGGTCGTAGAGTAAGCACTAGTATTGTGAACTCAAATGCCAGAAACTAATATTTTCACTTGGGAAGCTGTGGAAAGTAAGAGCCAGCTTGGGACAGATATTAAAGGTCATAGTTAAATAATGATAAAACCTTTTCATGCTCATTCTTCTTACTTTTTGTTTCCTTTCCCAGGCATCAATTTTAGACTTGCACTCTGGAGCTCTGTCACTGGGGAAGCATTTTGTTAATCTGTACAGGTAAGATGAGGCTGTGGCTTGTTTCTTCTCTTGTTATCCTGCACTTCAGTGCTCATTGCCTTTTCCAATTTCTCAAGCTCTGTGGGCTGGAGTTAGTAATGACAAACTGTAGAAGCTGGTTAGATTCACCACAATTTTCGTGACCAGTTAATAAGCTTTTGTGGCATGAAAACCAATCTTCTGCTGAACTGAGCTCTTGGAAAAGCTACTGTTGCCTTTATTTCCAGAGTTCTTGCACCAGTAAATAATAGTATTTTTTTTTCACAATTATACTCTAGTTTGTCAGCAGTGGAAGAAATAAAGTGGTCTGAACTCTTAAAAACTTGAATCCATGTTATTTGATGATGTGGGAGGGGACTCTTTTCAAGCCTGGGGACTTCCATTATCACTTGCTGCATCTTGATCCTTTAATTTTTTAACATTCAGTTTTTGAGCAATGCTTTGGGAACATCACACTCAAAAGCACTTGTAGGATTTTATTTTTTTTTTGCATTGTGTTTCATCTATTGATTGTGGATAAAGCACAGATGGGAGTGAGAATGCATCTTGGTATCACTCAGGCGATCTGATTCAGCAACTCCTCTTTTAGACTGTTGTTTAATTTTTCAGGTACTTTGAGGACAAAATTCAAGACATCTTCACAGAAGAGGATTTTGCATTATATCGGTAAAGACTTTAAATAACTACTGAATGAACCACAAAACATAACTATAATTTTTTGTAGAGTGCAGGTTGGGAGGGGACTGTCCTTTAGATTCAGCCATATCATTGAATTTGCAGCTCAATGTAGTATTCTCTGTGAGAATTAAGATGCCTTGAGGAAAATAAGTAAAAGGACCATTTGGTGACTGCCTGACAAATAACATCTGCTTTGAATTTGGCTGCAGTGCTGATGTCAGGATGGTATTGATGGTGTCAATGGGATCAGAACGATGGTGGCACGACACATCTTCTGTGTAGGGGATTGCTGCCAGCCCTGCAAGCAAGGAGAGCCGCTTCATCCGAGTTCTGGGTTGATTTGCTGGAACGTTATAGCTGGGATGTGAAATCCTTTACCATCAACTCCTGTTTCACGTCTGTTATCCAAGAGATGTATTAGATGAAAAAGACAATCCTATGCTATTACCACATTAGGAACTTGAGGGTTTTGGAGTGAAATGTAGCAAAACACTAAAACTGGTGAAGCAGGAGGTAGAATGACTTCAAATTACCAATGTTCTGGCTAGAGATGCAGACCGTTCCCCGCCCTAAGAAGCCAGAATATGAAGTAGCGCTAAAATGTAATAGCTTTGGCGTCGGATGCGTTCAGCTTTCCTGTAGACCTGCTCATATACTTAACGAGGACAACAAACGTAACCGGTTCCAGGTGTCTGTGAAGGTGTGTGGCCAAAGTTTAGGAACAAGCATTCTTTGTTGACTAGACACAATAAATCTTCAGTTATGCATTTTGGTTTCTTTCTCATAATTTAAAATGTTCAAGCCAGGTACATTTTAACTCTTTTTGTCTTTTTTTTTTCTTGCCTTTGTGAAGGAATATGACCTCCCTCTAGTGGTTGTAGTAGTATTAAGTAGCCAAATAGGTTTATTAGTATAGTAATTTTATTTTCTTAAAATATTAATCACTTAAAACTTTTTTCTATTCAACAACTGTTTTTAGATACTGTTGTCTTCATAGCTTAACCTCTTTAAATGTGTGTTTTTCTGCTCTCAGAATCGCAGAAATGAGACACTTCCCTGATTATTATTGAACTTTGACTGTATAAAGAAAATGTATAGTCTCTGCTTCACCAAGATAGTGGAGAATATTTTGAAAATAGTCTTTGTTTTGCCTTCCATTCTGTAGAAGATAAAAAAAATCTTAAAAATGTTGTGAGTGTATGGAGGGGCTGCTTTACTAAAGAATATTTGTTTCACATAACAGAAACATTCAGTTTTTCAATAATTTCTATGAATTTCTGATCTTTACACTGTGAGATGAGACAGCTGCTCGGGAGTATCAGTACTCCATTGGTATTTCAGGCCAGCATAGGGGATGTTTCAGTCTACTGGATATGAATCCAATATGAAATATATTAGTAAATGCTTCTGTTCATATTAATGGCAGTGCTTTAACATGGACTGTAGTACCTGATGTCCTTACTGAATGGTTTTATGCTCTTCTTAAGAGCATTTGTCTTCATTACTTTCACTTACCTACCAAGGTCAGTTTGAAAATACACTCTTGAGAGAAATAACTAAATGTAATTCATATCTAAATATTACTGATTGCAACCATAATAAATCTGAGTAGGCATTCTGAGCCAAGAGGCTGGTTTCTAAACTGTCTCTATCAGAATTATGTTGCTTCAGAGTCAATTATGGTTTCTAGGCTGATGCTTTAACCACCATCTGCCAAGCATATTACTGCAATTCCTCTAGTTTCACATAAAAGATGCATCTTTATCCAGAAGAGAGACCTTTAAATCTGGATGCTTGGTTTAAGGATTGCGATTTCAGCAGAAAATGGCACCATCAAAGATTTACTCAGAAAACCTTACAATTTATTAAGGTGGAGACTCATTCTGTGAGCCTGTAAGGTTTTCTTCCTTTATTCATTCTGCATGTGTGACTTCTGTTAAAACTTTCTGCCTGTGGAAGAGCGTTGCTTTGTCTGCTTCTGCTGCCTTGGGTGCTTTTCACTGGGAGCAGCGCGGAGATGCTGACAAGCCGGCTTGAGAAGTTGTACGGGTCTTGCAGAGCTTTGAGTGTTCCTGTCACCAAACTTGAATCACACTTTGCAGAGACTCCTAACAGTGCATTTTTTTTCTGTCTGGCAGAGCTTGTATCTTACAGAAACTTTTCTGTGGCACTTTTTTTACTCAGTCCTTTATGCTCCTCCTGATACATTAAGCTGTCAACTTTAAAATCTAGTGAACATCCTTTCTCTTAAGTTGTTTGTTCCTTAGACTTCTAGCTACTTCACTGCCTTTTTTTTTTTTTTAATTCCTCATCTCCCTGACTCCAAAATACATTTCAGTAGCTGCCTTTATAGAAGATACATGCTGTTTTCAGTGAGTTCTGTTCTGCCTTTCCCTGAGTCTGGCCTCTGCATTTTGGTATCATCCAGGGACTCAGTGCAAATGTCCAAGGCCTGCTGCTGGCAAGTTCTGGGAGGGATTCATGTGTTACTTAGGCTGTTGACTGGGTGCTGCACTTGTGTATTTATTGCCATAGCAGAGCTCTATTTAGTGCATCTGATCAGAGCCAGGGTACACCTGAAGCAGTTTGAATGACAGAATAGTTGCTGTGTTTATGAAAATTAATGCTTACATTCTGCAACATAAAGAAGTATTTTCTTTGTAGCTGTAGTGCACCAGAGCTCTCCCTACAATTTTTGATATATGGGGGACATGGAGAAAAAAGTCTGAAGGATGAGTGGGCCAGGATCAGGAATGGAGGGGAGGCTCCTGCTTCTTCTGGGTGCATATGAGAAGTAGCTGAGGGAACAACGTGGCTCCTACTGTACCAAATCCAAGGTAGCCAGAATTTCTGGGCTTATTCATTGTTCCTTGACAGCACTTTCTAAGGCGAAATTTGGTTTATCTTGTCACATGGCTTACACATGAAGTACAATGAGTATTTTACCAATAGACTGTATAGGCTGCATCTAGAATAGCAGGGAACAGGGAAGAAAAAAACCAACGTACAGTTATTGATAAATATTGAAATGGCCAAGTCAGTGGAAAGCATGCTGTACAGAAGAG
Organism: Tetrax tetrax; assembly: GCA_009806455.1. Taxonomy (NCBI): domain Eukaryota; kingdom Metazoa; phylum Chordata; class Aves; order Otidiformes; family Otididae; genus Tetrax; species Tetrax tetrax. Next base: position 107,132 of record WHYT01017881.1, read on the forward strand.
CATTTATAGGCTAAAAACTGACTTTAAGCAGCTGCGTGCTGGCGTACACTGCGCACAGAAAGCTGAAGTACACAGGTACATGCGTTCCGATACACGCTTTACAGGATCCTAGGGAATACTTTGATCTACAAGAAGTGGTGCCTTTGCTCCTACTGCGCGGTGAGTATTTGATTCCCATGTAGAGTGTTTAGTTTGCAATCGCAAAGGGGACCCGAGAGACCTTGTGGAGTTTGACGCAGAGGTCGTGTTTGCACTGACAAGTTTGTCAGCCTGTTGATGACTCCTGCAGTGGGGTAAATGTGGCTGTGGAACAAAGGGCAACCAAGATTATCACAAAGCACCCTGCAAAACATGCCTCCTGCAGCACACAGTTCTATTTGCCTTTGGCACCAACCTTGAAATGGATGGTTTTTACTCATTCTTACATCAGCTACAAGCTAAAAATCTCCTTGTCATTAGTTACAATAGTGCAATGCAATGTTTTCTAGTAAGAGCAGTACCTTAGTTCTCCACCAGCCCGTACATTAAGCATTCAGTTCTTTTATACCTCATGTGGCTTTCTTTAAACTTATTTTGAACTGCAGTCACTTCCATATGACAAAGTGACAAGTCCAGGTTGTTATTCACGTGCATTGAGGAACAGTCTTCCCTTGCATATTTTCCATTTTCTTCTTATAGTGCCTATGTATTTGATTTGACTGATACCACATTACTAGAAAGTAGTTGTTAAGCGCTGTCTAGGTGTAGAAATAATATCTGTACTGACTGAACTAGGAATTTCATGGGGTTTCTGTAGCTTTTAAGCAGCATGGTACATACTCAAGCAAGAAAAAGCATTTAAGCACTCAAGGGTATTGCTGTTGGGAGCTTGTTTCCAGGAAATCTTTGCCATATGGGTTATCTATTCAAACATCAGTGGAAATCTGCAGCTTATTAATGATTGATATGCCTTTTTTTTTTTTTTGTTGTTGATTGTCTAGAATTGGGTTATTTATTGCACTGCATTACAGTGCATTAAATGTTACGCATATTTGTAGGCGTAGTTATCCAGTTTAATAGTTTGTATTAAATATAAACTGCTTGGGCATTTGTTGGGGGTATATCAGGTGACACTTGGTGTATTAGGATAGTATTTCATGCTTAAAGATTTGAGAGCATGCACAGGATGTGAAGAAATCGGGAGGCTGAGATGTCCTGTCACTCTTTGCGCCATGAATTGTCACGTAGGTTTCTGTCGAATTCAAGCCTGAACTTTGGGACCGCCCAGTTTACAGCAGTGTAGGCTATGCGTCCAGTCGTGAAGATCTCCTTTCTGTCCCTGCCGTTTCCCTTTAGAAAGGTCATCCTGTGAAGCACTTCTGTTTTGAGTAAAGCTTGCTGGGAAGGGGTCTTGTTTTGGTTGACCAGTACATGAGTTTGGGTCGCTTTGCTTGTTTTTTCCAATGTTGGATTTAGAGTTCATTGAAATTAATAAATGACTTCCCTCTGATTTCAGCATGTGCTGGATTAGGCCCTACAAAAATAATTTGGTTGTTTCCCCAGTTCTCACAAATATCTCTGAGAGCAGTAAAGCAAACTAGAAGATTAAGTGTCCTCTCCCCCGAGACGGAACTTTTTTATGACTTTGCAGCCTGCACATCAAGCAAAGTTACTTTAGCTTTGTTATTTTCAACTTTTTGTTGTAGGCAAGTTAACCCCTCTTGCTCCTTGAGCTCTGATTTGAACGGTCAGTGTTCTTTTGCCTGTTGACCTCTCTCTTGAAGGAAGGCTGTTGCTACAAACTTGTTCCCTGGACGTGTGATATGATGGTGTGTCTGTAGGATGCATTAGCACGGCTGTAAGTGCAAAGGGTAAACACCTGGTTTTTGAAGCCAAGTCCAAGATCCATTTCAGTCAGTGGGGCATTTTGATAGCTTACCATTTGTTGTTTTGAGTGGCAAGTTATTGATGTGCATAAAATTCATGTTAGTCTGCAACAGATGCCGTGACTATCTGGATTAAGAGTTTGAGTGCTGCTGTGACAGGTAGGATGACAGCTCGCAGGGAAGCAAAAGGCAGGAGCACACAAGTCCACTGAAGAAATGCAAGGCTGGCACCTCTTGTCACCTTGTGCGCTTGAAGAAGCTGCTGTGATTAAAAGTAATACTTGAAGTCAGTACCACATAGGGAAATAAGAGGCCAGCAGTATGCTTCCACACCCAAAAACCAGCTGCCTGGGTCAGCTGAAGGCAGTTGCTTCCATGAGACCAGGACAACACTTACAGTCGTGCTTTTAGACCTGTAATTTCACCGACTCCATTGCTCTGTCTTCCTATTCACTACTTCCCCTGCCTACTTGATTTTTAAACAGGACAAAAAACCAACTTACGTTCTGAAAAAATATGCTTATGTTCTCTTTGCAGCACACTTAAACTGTGGAGTTTACTGTCCTTTACTTTTTGTGACCCATTGGTCGGCCTAAACCAGGCAGACTTCTGGCTGCTGTTTGTGTCCTTCAGGAAGAGTTAAACATGGCTTTTTTCCTGCTTCATTTGCAAAACATTTAGTCTTGCCCAAAGCTATTGAATGTAAGTCTCAAAGAGGAGTGAAGCTTCAACAGAGCCTTAGAAACACCAGACAGCAACTCTTAATAGAAAGCTTTTAAAATTGGAAAAGGAATCAGCCTGAAAGAGAAAGCAGTACTGCTTAGAGAGCAGTACAACTATTTGAGATTTAAAGTTCTGTCAAGACCGTGGCCTAACTGTAACTGCCTCAGGGTAGATCTATTCCAGCTGGCTTGTGCACGTGGCCACCCGGAGTCAGAGCCAGGGAATATGCTGCTTTAGGATTTGTGGGTTAGGCTATTAAATCTTGAGTTGGGCTGTTCAGAGTGCCAGCTGCCCTCAATTCGTGATGAAGTGAAATGAATAATTACATTTAATGCTTTTTGGGAAACCTAAGGCAGACTCTGCTGAAGTCTTGCTTCTTGGAAAGAAAACAGACAGAAAGATCACAGGCGTGAGTGGAAGGAACTGTAAAACTGACATCAGGAAAGGATCCACAAGCTCTACTCCTGTGTAGCTCTCCACTTGAAACCTCAGTTCCTGCAGCCATGTAAATACCTGGAAATCTCAGCTTTAACTTCATTTAATGATTTTGGTATTTCACATGTAAAATAGCTTGAATTGACCCCTAAAGCTTAGACACCTAAAAAAGTAGAGTGAGACAGGTTTAAAATAAAATCTGTACGTGTTTTCTAGATATTATTTTTGGTGACGGACAAGATGTGAACAGCATGAATGTTTAGGGTTTTTTTAGTGCTTGTGGAAATAGTTTTTAACAGACAACCTAACACTGCACATCGGGTTTTGGTCCTGTCATGTTAGTTTCCTAGGGAAATACTTGGGGAAAAATTATGCTGAAGTTCAGCATAACTGAACTTCAGTGGAGAAAAGATGCAAAACTACCCAGTGGAGAAAAGATGCAAAACTACTAATGTAATTCCATGCACAACTTCAGAAGTGTGTTTATTCAGAGTATTTGGTTTGTCAGCTGCTTTTGAAGCACTTAAGAAGGAAAAAAAACCTAAGACTAATATAATAGCTAAGGAAGTGTTAAAATTGGGAGAAAACAATGTAAAGATTTTAAGAAGCGTAGAGGATTACCTCCTCAATTCCCAATGTTTTCATTTAATCTTTGTGTTATTGCATTCTATGCTGACTTTTAAATTTCTTCAAAGTTAACTACTAACTGTATGTGTTTCCTGGTGGGATTTGCCAGGGGTATTCCTCGTTAACCACAGATCTCCTCTCTGTAAAAGTGGCACTGACCGCGCTGAGGCTGGCAGTTGGGAACGGCCCTGTTCCAGCCCTGTATGCAGTGATCTCTGCTGAAGGATGGATGCTGCTGTATAAACAATCCTGTATAGCAACACACGCGTGATTATTATTCTTCTATTTTCATAATCTTAGAAACAGAAATCCTGTTCTCTTCTCCCAAGAAATACAGGAATAGCTGTTGAACAGACATCTTGCATTTGTTTATTTGTCTCATTGTATACCAATGTATTTGTATTGTTGGGACAAACAGGGGGTTTTTGTTGGTATTCTGAGAATTAAAAAAAAAAAAACAAAACCAACAACCCCCAACCCAAAACACTAGGGGTTCTCTTTTTTTGGATGTAGTTGATCTTTATTTAAGGAAAAATAAGAGAAAGTATGGGCATCTGTTCCCCATGATTTATTAGCTGAGCAAGAAACTTAGCTCTGAAGAAACAATAACAGTGAATGAAGGAGAGTACAGAAGAAGTAGGAGAGGTGTCACTCAACATGCTGTGCTGTGTTGTGTTCTCTGCAGCGATGTGAGACTGAGAATTCAACAAAGGATTGCTCAGGCGTTCGGAATCAGCTCCGCTTCCATGTACCTGACTAAGCCAACGTTCTTCTCGAGAATAAACAACACAGAAGCCAAGACAACACATGATGAATACTGGCACCCACACGTTGACAAGGTAAGTAGGAGGTGGATGGGATGCAAATATTTCCTGTTATTATTAGATCACTTTAAAGTCATTTTCCATTAAATAATCAGTTAAACATGTTTGAAAACAGGTGCTTGTAAAAATCCTTCGGGAGATTAACGTAATGGAAGTGTAAGTGATGTTTAGAAACATAGGCCAGTACCTTCCTTTTTATTTTATTTTCTGTACTTAGTTCTGCTAGAATTAATAAATGGTGTGAATGACTACTCAGGAATCTCTTTTGTCAGAAACATTGATTAAATTGATGTACCCCTACAAAGTGTTTCAGTTTCATCAAATCAGCATTTCCAGTTAGGGTATCGCTGTTTGAGCCACGTCTAGCAGGAGCTTTTTAAAAGTGAGCAGTTGGTCACTGTTGATCTGAGCATTTTGATAAATGCTGAACACTTATGTTTCAGTTATACATGAACTGAGCCTCTTTTTTTAGTGCATGTTCTTCAATGGGGATATTTTATAATTTGATGTCTTGATTTTAGAATGGAAGTATTGTGACTTTTTAAACTGCCTTCTATCTGTAGGCTCACAGCTTAATCCTTTCTGCATTTCTCAATGGACTTAAATGATTTGGCATTGATATTGAGTTTTATTTCTGAATTTAACTGAATTCAAAGGTTCCATGCAGTGTAGAATCATAGAATGTTTAGAGTTGGAAGGGACCTTCAAAGGTCATCTAGTCCAACCCCCCTGCAAGAAGCAGGGACATCTCCAACCAGATCAGGTTGCTCAGAGCCTCATCCAGCCTGGCCTTGAACGTTTCCAGGGATGGGGCACCCACCACCTCTCTGGGCAACCTGTTCCAGTGCTCTACAACTCTCATTGTAAAAAACTTTTTTTCTAATATCTAATCTAAACCTCCCTCCTTCTAATTTAAACCCATTACCCCTTGTCCTATCCCAACAGGCCCTACTGACAGCCTGTCCCCATCTTTCCTGCAGCCCCCTTGAGGTATTGGAAGGCCGCTATCAGGTCTCCCCGGAGCCTCTGCTTCTCCAGGCTGAACAGCCCCAGCTCTCTCAGCCTGGCCTCATAGGAGAGGTGCTCCAGCCCTCTGATCATCTTTGTGGCCTCCTCTGGCCCCTCTCCAACTGGTCCATGTCCTTCTGATGTTGGGGGCTCCAGAACTGGACACAGCGCTGCAGGTGGGGTCTCATCAGAGCAGAGTAGAGGGGCAGAATCACCTCCCTCGACCTGCTGGCCACGCTCCTCTTGATGCAGCCCAGGATGCCGTTGGTTTCTGGGCTGCAAGGGCGCATTGCTGGCTCATGTTGAGCCTCTTGTCCACCAGCACTCCCAAGTCCTTCTCCTCAGGGCTGCTCTCCATCCATTCTCTGCCCAGCCTGGATTTGTGCTGGGATTGCCCCCACCCAGGTGCAGGACATTGCCCTTGGCCTGGTTGAATTTCATGAGGTTGGCACGGGCCCACCTCTCCAGCCTGTCCACCTCTCCAGCCTGCGTAGCAGAATACAAATTAACAATGAAGAATCAAATAGCAAAAAAAAAAACCCAAAACACCCAAATAAAAAACTCCCAGAGTACCTACCTCTCATGTCTTCAGGATTTAAAAATTAGAGTCACTCTGGAGTCAGGGTTCACCCAAGATGGAATCAAATAAAACAAATAAAACTGCTAAAGTCTGTATGTGGGCACTGTACCTTGAAGTCTGTGACCTGAAACATCTATCATAAAAATCAAACAGATAAATATTCCTTGTGTTGAAAATACTACCTGGAAAAAGTCAGTCTGAGGAAAATATAATGTCTGTTGTTGCTTGCAACATTAGCATAAGTTCCTGTGCCCTTTCTTGTCATGTAGGCAGAAGCAGCTTAAATTTAGAAAACACAGTGACAGTGATGATAACTGATACAGCCGTTGTTTGAGAGAAGAAAGTAGTGCAGGGTGAAATTGGCAGTCACTGATAGGACAAACACAAGACCAGATTTTGGATACTTCTTGCTTAAAAAGCTGTGACAGGAGCGGCCCTAGGACCAGCGGTGGTGGGATGATTTTGAGGTGTAGATGATTTTGACTAGTGCTGGTAGGAACTGGTTGCAGGGAGTACATTGGCCTGGGTGGGGTTCATAAGAATTCCATCACATGTTCCTCTCATTTCTGAGAGCCACCAAATGAACCAGTGATTGCAGTTGTGTGAAGTGCAAAAAATTCATGGATTCCTCCTAGTTTTTCCACACTTTCAGATAATCAAATTTGACTGCCACAAGGGAAGAGAAAGCAGTAAACTTCAATAGCTGATGGCTGTTTTCTCCACTTTTCTTTCTTTCAGCCCCCAAAAAAGTGTATTTTAGAATTTCAGACTCTGATTTATTACTATAATGAGATTTGTGTCTGCACAAGCGTTAGGCTTGCCAATATTTTCTCCGCTCTTCTCTGCATGTGTTTTGCATTGGTAAATGAATAAGGTCATTGGATAACCTTACTATTAAGTGCTTCTACCTAGATTTCTCCTATAATGTACAAGTTATTTTGTAATTTAGAAGCAAATCTGTTTCCATGAAGATAACTTATTTCCTTTGTTAAAGCTGCTTCTCCGTTTTGGCATCCTGACATTTCCTGTATGTGATGGGCAGCAAGTGAGATGTTTTGCTGTTCTAATCAATCTATTTTGTCCACACTTTGTTTATCTTGCAGGTTGTTCAGGGAGCAGATACATCAGCTGATTGGCCTTGGCTCTTTCTAACCCATCCCTGGCTTCAAAAAACAAACACCAAATGTGGACTCTTAGACTTGCTGTGCATAATGTAAACCTTAGTAGCTTCTATACTGAGTATTTGGGTAGTCTGGTTTATGACAGCAGTGAAGACATAATTATCCCAGTTGGGGCAGTTACCAAACTCCCTGTTCATAATCGTGTTGAATTTGGGCCCACTGAAAAGTAGCAGGTGTACCTGCTGTAAAATTTGAAAATATGACTTATGCTAAATATCTTCTGAGATAAATATTGTTTAGATCACACTGGGAGTTAAAACTGTAGCTTGTCCTGTTTATTCTAGAAGTAGTTGGAACACTTTTCCCTTCTCTAGCAGCTGACCTCTGCACGAAGCTGTCTGTATGGGGAAAGCTAAAGCATTCAGAACATTGAAGTGCCTTTTATCTGCACCTTTAAACTTCTGTTCCAGGTTTGATCAAATATATTTTAATGCCGTTATTTGCGTTCTTGCAGTAAGGGTTGCATGTGAATATGTCAAAGTTGGGACACTATCTGTGCTGTCATGACAGCAGCATTGTATCCTAAGTTGGGAGCCTCGTGTGGATCAATTTCCTTTCATTTTTGTAGGGAGCAGAAGGGAACAGAACTTCCCTATCCCTCAGCTACAATGAAGGGGCTTTGTGGGTGCTGTGGAATAGAGACCTAGAGCAGACTTCTTGTAAAAGCTTCCTGAGCTCATGATTTGGGGGTCCATTTCTCACCCTCTGGTCTTCATATGGAGCAAACGCTATTGCCAGTGCAGAGCGTGCTGAGGAGAGATGGAGAAGCCACTATGGGCTGGGATCATTCTTGTGGAAACTGCCCCAGCTCAGTGGTTCATCCCTTCTCTAGGATAAAGGACTTCAGCTATTGCCAGATAATAGTTAATTCTGTGGTTTAAGTGATAGCAGTTTGCACTGCCTGGATGAAAATTCAGAGTTTGAACCAAGCTAATGATGCCTTAAATAAGGTCTGACAGAGATACATCCTTGATCCTGTTCACATCAGTCATAAAAATCCAAATTACACCATGATGTGTCATTGCTACTGGACACTGGCTGCCTTCGCTTCTGGTACATCTTTCACTTGAACCAGCATCAAGGATGAATCTGAATCCTTTACTTGCTGCACAAACAAGCCTCTAATTCCTCTCTCTAACTTTTGTTTGTGTGTCGAAAGGTCTGGTACTATTTTCCCCTTAAGTGCAGTTGGAACAGAGCTGTCTGTGGCTGTAGTGTTCACGTACATGGTTGCCAGACGATGGCTTAGAGAAAATGTTAGTGTTTGTAGAATATATGGCTGCATATAATCTTAGCTTACTTTAGGTGTACATTATGTGGATCTGTAGCTATATTGTTACATGCTTAGAAAAAGGTAAAAATAAGCATTTATAGCTGATCAGGTTATGCGGGAGTCTGAATTCAAATAGAAGGTCAGTAGGTCAGAAAAAATTTCTGAAAAGGCTCAATAGGGTAGGCAAATTTTGTAGCATCACAGGTTCTTTTCAGTGCAGTCAGCCTTGTATTTTCATTTCTCCCAACAAACCAAGTTTCACTGACCACTTCCAGGCTGCAGTTGAAAGCAAGGAAAAAAAAAAATACATTGCTCTTGCTCTGAGGTAGGAAATGCTTCTCAGATAAGAGCAGTAGTTTTCTTATGTGGCCTCCAAAATACTAGGAAGTTGAAGAAAGATCAGTAAAACTCAGTATGTTAAAAATTTTGCCTCTTTGTTGGATGCTTTTGTGTTGTATCATTATTTATCATTATTTATGCTTTGCCCTGGAATAGAACAAATCACTCTGTGTATTTCTGCATAATAACTAAATGGGGAAGGTTGCTCCTAGAAGACTTTAGGATTGTTTTTCCCTGCCTCTTTGCAAAAAAGGTAAAATCAAGCCCCTGAAAAATGAATCTGATAACTTTTTTTTTCTATTTTTTTTTTTTTTTCCCCTTCTGACACTGTTGGTTTTTTAATTTCTTTTTTTTTTTCAG
>WHYT01017881.1:144053-160732 GCA_009806455.1 Tetrax tetrax
CCCCCAACCAGCTACCGTGGCCAGCGGGTGGAGGTGAGACCTCGTCCATCCCCCCGGCCCTGCTTTGCGTCCCTTCCCTGTCACTGGCACCAGGCAAGGGGAGCCTCTGCCCTTCCCTGCTCTCCAGCCACAGGTGAAGCAGACCAGGGAGGAGAGGAGGGGACAGTTATCATTCCCTTGCTTGCCTGCACGATTGAGTGTTGGTTGAGACAATTTGAGACATAATTTGTGGTTTCTCCTTGACGTTCTTGTGACCCAGGGAGCCTGGCAGAACAGACACACCGCAAACAGAGGGTGATTGCCAAAGTTGGTATTGGTGTGAATGGCCTGTTCCGCGTGTAATCAGAATAACCGAGGTTGTAAGGGACTGCTGGAGGTCCCTGCTCAAAAATCAAGCAGAGAAGACACGGAGGTAGCAAAATACGTGCGTCTGGGACGTACCTGGGAAGTGTCGGCATCTGAATGGGGCACTCGCACGTGCTGATGGTATGATCCCCGGCAACCTGATGGAAATCAGAAGCTGGATATAATTTAGAAGTTGGCCTTGATCTGAAAAAGGGAATTGGAGCAGATGACCTCCCAAGTTATGCAATTAATTTGTAATATTAGAGGCATGATAATCTTGTAGTATTTTTTCTTATGAGCATTGAAGTATGTTAATATTTGAATGGCTCTCAAAGTCCTTTAATATATTCTCTACATCTTGTTATAATTTAATCTGGCATGCCTTACTACTTTTTCTCTTGCCAGAATAAGAACAACAGAGGAATTTATTTTTTTAATAAAAATAGCATGTGTGTTAACTGCTAAGTATTCTAATGGTGTTTAAGTAATTTTCACAGTAACTCATAGGTCAGTGCTAGCTTCATTTGAGAGACAAGGAAACAAATGAGAGAGTAAGTGGTTTGGTTGAAGTCAGTTACATGTTGAGGGCATAGTTGTCATTGAAAAGTGGGTTGTTGGTGTTTTGGGTTTTTTTTTTTTTGTTGTTGGGTGTTTGGTTTTTTTTTTTTTTTTTTTTTTTTTTTTTTTTTTTTTGTTCCTCCAATCCATGTTACCTCACAGCACAGAGGTTAGGTGGCAACTTGTAGGCAGCTTGTTTATGGAAGTGCAACTGAATGGTAAAATTCAGCACAGATGAAATCTCCTGGGAGCAGCCTCATGGGAATACTTACATTTTTACTGTGATATATAGCTGAATGCATAATTCTTCTCGCCTGTATGCCACTGCTTGCAGTGGTTATATTTTCTGAGTACATCTCAAAATAATTCATTGCTAAAGAGCAATTAGGAATGTGATTAAAACCTGAGAAAGCAAAAGCAGGGAAAAGCAAAAGCTCATGGTTAATACATATATTCCTCTAGCAGTTTTGTTTGAGCAATTAAACGGGACGTGGATATTTCACTGTATACTGAAATATATCCATTGCTTTTGCTGCTTATCAAGTATTATCCTTGAAAATAAGTGTTGCTTCATCAAAATTAGGGTCACATAAAATTCATAGCAATGGAGCTTGTGACCGGCACTTGTATGTCTTCATAAAGTTCCACCTGTGGATGAAACTCTTGACTAATGTTGGTACAGAAGCAGAGCTCGAGGCGTATCTGTGAACTGGAAAAGGGAGTCCCTGCATCACAGTAACGCTTTCTGCAGTCTGCACAGAACACAAGCTCCCCAGCTAAGCTTTTATTGGACCAAACTCCATTTTGAAACACACTTTCTAGCATTTAATGCTGGAAAGTGGAGAAAACATGGAAAAGAAGAGAAAACAAGCTGTAGATTCAGGTATGGTTGTCACATAGAGATCAAAGGCAGGCAAGCTGCTTGTTTAGAAACAGCCTACTGCAAGTCTTGAGGTTACTACAAGTCTTTCAAATTCTTTGGCGTTTTTGCTCTTCTAATAGAAGAAAGGTGAGAACAAGTACATTCTATGAGTTGTGCGGGAGGAACTTCCTCCAGTCCATTGTTGCACTATTCCATGGAAACTAGGGTGGAGTATGGCTCATTCCCCATTAGCAGACAGCCTGATAGAAATCTTGAAGACATTTGGGAACAGCTATAACGAAATTTTAAGTGTTTCTGGCCAGAAAAGAGGAAGGAGCATGGACAGAAGAGCCTACAAAATGTAATTTTTCTCTCATATGGGGCTGTATGTCCAAGTGTTAAAAGCATGAAATGCTCTGGTGTGCTGCACCAATTGCTGTGGTATGTTCTGCTGTCAGACTTCTTGTGGAATGGAAAGTGGAGGTGAGGAGGAGATGACAGCAGATGTGCGAGAGCAGCCCACAGTTCCTTGTAACTTGCAGATCTAAAACTCTCCCCTGACCTTGAGGTACCGGTCAAAGCATCATGAAGCTAAAGCCACAGTGGAGTTTTTGGCATCTTGTAGTGACTGGGGGAAATGAGATAAACATTCACAACTGGGATTAAATACTTTGCAGACTATAGATTTATCTCAGTGGAAAAGAACTAGGTTTTTACCCTTGGCATCACTTCTAACCCCAGGACACCTCCATTCCACTCTTCATCCTTCAGAAAGTAGCTGAGAGACTGGCTGCTTTCTGAAAGCTTAGGAGCAGGGACATCAAAACAGGAGATATGATCCCTTCACTGTTTCTTCCTTTCCAAAAGTTCATCTCAAGAACTAGAGATTAAACACTCTCTTTTTTGTTAGATAATATACTATAAAATTGTATTGAGTAGTAGCTTGTGATCTTAAAAAAGCTTACGCTTTTAACAGTAAGTGTTCATAAATCAAACTGAAATGATGTGCCAGGAGGTAGTAGTCAGGATTTCTTTAGTGGAGCAGAAAAGCATGTTGGAAAGAAATCTGCACAGGCAGGTCAGAGGAGGGGAGAAGACTGAAAAGACTGATTTAAGACCATTGTTAAATAATGAAAGAAAAGGACAAAGGAAATGGAATTAGAATTTTACACACTTTCTCCTGACATTTTTTTCCGCTCAAAAATGTTTCATCGGGAAATTGTAAGTACATATGTACTTCTGTGTGCAATGAAGAGTTGCATAGCCATTCCTTAGCATGTGTAGTACAGCACTCATCTCTTAGGAAGCTCAGCATTCACTCTGTCAGTATTTTATACTCTGAAGAGCTTCGTGGAGCTGCCTTGTGAATGGTGAGGAAGACACTCATAATGAGAGAAATGCTCACAGCTACATTAGTTGTGACAACACATAACATGAAAAAAAAAAAGGGCACTTTAAACACTATGAATGCAATCCCACAGCTAAACCAGACCCATAGTGTATATGATCATGATCCTACTAACTTGCTAATATGGTTCATAGTTTGGAACTTTGGGGTTTGAAATCTTAACTCAAAATTTATCAAAAAAATAGTTAGAACAAGGACAGGTTGTAACCTAGGAGTATGTCCACACTTTCTTAAGGAGCTTGCTTAGTCGTGACCTGCTTGCTTTCTTGTAGTGATTTAATTTTTGAAGTGGTTTCCATATATCGTGTATTGAAGCAAGATTATGAAGGGTCCGGTCTTGGTGTGCTAGACGTCATGGTAACTGGTAATGGTACAGCTTTATTCTACCTTGTGACTTTCCTCAGGAGTCCCTGGATAATGATATTGTCATGTATTCCTTGAAGATTTTGTCAGATGGCATGGGAACTAACGTTCTTTACCATTTCTTTGAACATTTATACTATTAAAAATAGTGCGCTGTGGAGAGAGTTTGCTTTTGCTTCAAAATTTTGCAATGGAAGTTAGTTTAAAATAAATTCTTGAAGTGAGAAAAAAGTAACTTGGAAAACTGACTGCAGGCTCATTCAGTGACTCAGAGAACCTAGCTGACAGATACGAGACCAGATGCACAAGCAGCTATAAGATATCATATATATGAAGACATATTTATTAAAGAAAGAAATTAAAAGACATTCTGTGTAGCCAAAAAATCCAGTTTACCTGGCTTAAACAATACACTGAAACTTGTCTAACTCTGAATTACTACTACTTCTAATAAGAGATCAAACAAATATGCTTGAAAGTCAGTTTAAGGCAAAGCTTTGGGTGACTAGGTGAGGACTGCTAATAAAGTACTTGAATTATGTTGAAATAAGATTAAAATTAAAAAAAAATTGATGACCTAGGGACTTTGTATGAAGTCCTTGAGGGTAACACTGTTCATTGCAACATTCATGGGACAGGAGTACATCGCCTTCATTTTGTCTTTCATCCAGAAAAGCAGGACACCAAGGTATAAATGAGCTGTGCATAAGAATTAATCTCTTTTTTTTGTGGGTTTTTTTTTCCTTTTTTTTCCTTTTTTTTCCTATATGGATAGAGCTTTACCAATTATTGATGTGCAGCCACAGGCAGGGAAGAGTATGGTATGACTTTCTGTGAAAAACTAAATGTGAACTGCAACTGAACGTGCAAGGGACTCAGGCTGCTCAAACAGACTTCAGACGTTACTGGGTAATCCCAGCTCCATGGGTCTGGTGGTGTTCACATCTCCCATGTGTGTCGCTTAGGAGTATGCCAGCAAAATAACTTTTGGATCTTTTGGATCACTTTTAGTTGGAAGAGAAAACCAGCTGTGATGTCTGGTGCCCATTTCTGGAGGTTGTATAACGGTTGGAGTAGTTCATCTTGTTGTGCAAACTTTACATAAGCGTATAAGGCGTAATTTTGCCTGGTTGAATGTGTCCCAGGCAGAGTTAGATTATCAATATGAGTTCCCTATGATAAGCTTTTTAATAAACTTTAATCTAATCTGAACAGTGTAAAAAAAGCCTGAGTAGGAAAAACACATGCTACTGGGATAAAACATTGGTGTGGATGGGTGTTACTGGCTTTCTCAGGAGAACTTGAGCAGTCCTACAGAGTTGCGTCAATTCTGAGTTACTTGCTAAACGTCACACTCCTGTGTTCTCAGAGCAGTTTAGCGATGTGAAAGGGCGGAGGGCTCCATTCCGCTGTTTCACCGAGCGGGATGCTAACGTACCTCCGCTGCCATTATCAAAGTAACAGCATTGCAGCTTGATGCCACTTAAGGCCTGGAGAACCCTGTGGCAGGGCCAGGATGAAGCACAGGAGTAAGCACTTGCAACTATAAAATGGTTTCCAAGCCAATACATTGATGGAGGGGGCTCTTGGTAGGGAAAAGTCATCTGTGTATGACTGACACATAACTGTCTAACCTGGCTGAACAGAGAGGGATCAGACTGCACAGAAAGCTATAGCAAATACTTGGCACAATGCTGCTAAGCTGCCACAGCTGCTTGTAAACCTGCTGAGCATTTTTTCACTGAAGACTTTTTGCTACCTTTGCAGTACTTCCTCCTTCTTTGGTCTAAAATTAGAGCCCAGACTAGAAGGGGAGAGAAGGGGAGCAAGGAGGAAATCAATACACTTTGACGTCACTAGAGGTTTTTTTTTTGTTTTGTTTTTGTGGTTTTTGTTTTTTTTTTTTGAGGCAACTAAGAACTGGTTTCAGATGTTCTTGGCCTCCTCCTGCCTTTTATAAACTATGAGATATGGTGGAATTATGTCTCCAGCTTTGCAGCACAAAGGATTAACGTACGTTTTAAACAGTACATAAAGCTGTCAGAGTGCAGCATAAGCTCGTAACAGTTTGTCTCTGTGATGACCTGCGGGCTCTCAGGTAGCTGGACTGAGACAACACGAAACTGCGCAGAGAGCTGATAGCTGAGTGGCAGACTCCATGTCACTGATTAAATATTTTCTCTTTTCCAGGCCGGGTTTCCTTTTTCACTTCCGGATCGGAGAACCTTCATCGAGTGGAAAAGGTTCACTGGGGAACTCGCTATGCCATCACCATCTCCTTCACCTGCAACCCAGACCACGGCATTGGGGATCCAGTCTTGATGTAATTCCTCCAGGGACGGAACATGAGATCAAATGCAATGAGAGAAGCCCTGCAAGAGGAGAGAGAAAAGAGAGAGAGAGAAACTCACATTTGATTAGAATTTCTCAGCTGTATTAATATATTGTAATACACTTTGTTTTCACATGTCCTTTCCCATAAATGTTGCAAACAGTGCCTTAAAGACTACCTTAAATTTGGTGTATTCTGAAAATGATTTGTCTTTGTGTGCTAAAGGGATAGGCTATGAAGAAGAGTCCTGGAGTGGGCTCTCTATTTTTTTTTTTATTCTTTATTTTTTAATTCTGCAGTTCAAAAGAGGCAAACAGTCTTTTGGCCCATGTCTTGATACGATTCCCCATGCTGCTGTTACCTGTTTAATTATTTAGTCTCTTTGGTCACTAAGGGAATGTAGAAAGCTTGACCTGAGGGAACAGAGCAAGATGAGTGCTATTCTTTTGAACATATGTTCTGTATTCTCCCTAGCATGGGCATTAGTGGGCAATACACCTGTGGTTTGACTACTGGGACTTACTTGAACTTTTAAAAATTGAATTACTACAGACATGTTCTGCTACAAACTGGGCCTAGTTAATACAAAGTCAGAAATACAATTCTCTTGTTAGCTAGAAGACATACTGCTTTTGGATCACAAATACTTTCCTGTGCTAAGGAATGCCATGACATCAGATGCTTCCGATCAGAGTGCAGCATTCCCAACTGACCCCATTTTCTTTTGAGTCATAATGAAAATGATCAGTCTTCCTGTTGGAAGCCCGGTGTTAAGGTTATTAAAAGGTCTTTAAGGAGATGGCTTGACCACGTTACGCTGCACACTAAGTAAATGCTAAAAGGAGAGCCGGGCAGAGGTAATCAGAGAGTCCTCTGGATTCATCTCAGCATTCATAGATCCCTAATTCCCAGGTGGAGCAGTAGGATTGGAGAGGGGAACAGCTGAGATAACAACCTAGTTTTGTAGTGGTTTTCCATATGCCTACTTAGACTTAATCCTGTAAACCTTGGCTTGCTGTTGGAAGGCTGGCTAACAAAACTGCAGGGACCAGTAGGCTCTGGTATGTGGCGTCTGAGGGGGACTGATGTCCACCTGCATCTTAAATTGATACAACCCTGAGCTGGAGCTTGATAATAAAGCACTTTTGTGCCCAATAAATAAAGGTTTTCAATGTAATCTTAAGACCAAGTTGAAGGAAGCTTGCTTTCTTTTTATGGTTGATGCACCTACAAATCTCATGTTGTGAAATACTGTGTTTTATCTTGTCCAAAACAATGTTTTGTCTGTTTCAGAAAGTTTCTCAATAGCTCTTTTTTGGATTGCTCTTTCAGTTTAGCATGAAGACTTTTTTCCTGTTAACTAGGACGGTTAATCTGTGGTGTTCCTTGAATAATAAACTGCGGGGATTTAAGAGAAGAGCAATGATTGCATTGCAGTACAGATAAAATAACAAACAAATGCGCAGCCTTGCCAGCTACCTTGTTTTCTTATTGCAATCAAAGATTTTTGCGGGTCAGCAAGTTGTTAAGTGAACAGTAGGAAAACCTAATATTTTTTCTCCAATCAAATTCTGAAGCAAACATGTTGATTTGATTTATTAATACTCTTTGTAATTTATGTGAAACACTTGGAAAATCTGGAAATGTGCTTTTATTTTTTAAATTTTATTCTATATCTGAATATTTATTTCAAAGCCTGTTAATGCCAAGAAATTGCATTACACCTACGTTGTAAGTCTATGTGAGGGCAGAACAAGATGAGCAGCAACTGCTTTATCGGCTTAAAACGCGATGCCTGATTATTATCTGGAGATTTACGTGTAGGGCCTTTTCCACAAAAATACGTGACAGCAGTGGAATCTGAGTATGAATGGACCTGTGTGAGTTTGGGTTGGGATTCTCCAGATTGAGGTCCTGTGTTCCAAAATTCTTAATTTCACTGTGAGTCTTATCACTGCTCTGCTACACCGTCATATACATTGCTTTGCCCCCTTTAAAAGTGTGTGTTAATGACTTCTGTCTATCACGCAGGCTTTGAGTGGCACTAAATGGCACATTGAGGGCTGCTCTCTGTGAAATACTGCTCAACAAGATCGTGTCAGACCATGGGGGAAATCTCAGCTGATCTCCTCTCTGATTTTAATCTTTTGAAGGTCCTGTGTACTGTAGTATCTCCCAAACTCGGTGCATCTCTCATGCTAAGAATTGACTGTCATTCAGAAATAAAATCAAGTTGGTATTTGTCTTTTGGAGTTTTTAAGCTTCAGTAACGTGTTCAGTGATGACCAAACTTGTCATATGTAATTTGTGGACAAACATGTGCGCTGTACCTGGGGAGAGAATTGATCTTTTAAAGAGGTACAGTTCAGCGTGCTACATGTTTCAGTACCAGCCAAGACTTATTTATTTGAAGCTTCTGTATCTGGACTGCTAAAAGCAATATCTAGACCTATGAATTAAACAGCAAATGAAGAAGTATAGTGCAATCTAGAAGACTGTGAACGTAGCCTCCAGCAGGAAACCAGTAATTGCAGGAAGGCTGATGTTCCTAGGGCACAGTGGAATTTGCACAATTCAGTGATCATTAGCAATAAACTTGGCTTAATTGATTTTAGTCCACTTAAATATCTTGAATAACTTTTTATTAAGGGTATCTCTTTCAGTTCTTGACAGGCAATTCTGAATTTGAAATACTTCAATTACTGCCTGTCCTCTTCCAGGTTCAGCCTGCTCGTTGCTACTGGGAAACACAGTGCTCTGTTTCTTAAAACTCCGATCGTGCCGAGGAGAGGATTTGTTCTGTTATACCAGCATAAATCTGATGCCAAGCTGCTGCAGACAAGTGCTCTTAGTGACAGCACAATTTGAGCTGGGTGTTTCCCAGTTGTGTGAGCACCTTTGCAAGGAGCCCTCATGGTTCAAACAAACTAAAGGTCAGCACATGTTCAGTGTGAATTGGGGTGAAGTCCTGACATACAATTCACAGCCTTGTACCTGAAAGCATCCTTGTTACAAGTATTTGGGAATATTGATTTGTATTTTGAAAGAAAAATCTTTGTAAGGAAAGGTGTGAAAAATCCCAGGGTGAAATAGAAAATACAGCAGTAGAGCAAGCCAGGGTCTGAATCCCTATTAAGAGACTGAGTGAAGCTTCCTGAGGACTCCTGTGAAATTGTACTACTTTAAAAGCTATCTTTCCATTCAAAGGTTTTGGGGAATATCAGGAACTTCTGTAAAATTAACAGATATGTGATCAAATTAGGTTGTTTTGTTTTTTTTTTTTTGTGTAAACCTAGCTTTCAATCCTGTAGTGTGCATTTTATTTTAATTTTTTTATCCCCTATGATGTGATTCTAGGAACTCTGAATGGACTTCTTGGCATTTCTCATGCGTGAAATTTTCATTGTGTAAGCAGTTGTGAAATCATTGTGTATTTTAATTCCCTGTAAATACACTGAAGGTTTGGAAAGGTACATTTACGCTGAGATTTTCCTGAATGTGTATTGTCCACCTGAAATAGCCTAAGCTCCATCTTAATGAATTTCAAGTCCAGAAATGTTTACCAGGATACTCTGTTTACAAAAGTGTTTTAATTTGGATTTGTAGCGGAAATTTAGCTTTATGTCTTATTTATTTTCATTTATAAGGTCAACATCTCAACAGGGTACTTTCTAAAGCTGTAGCACATAATGATGTGCAAGTTAAAGCAGAAGTGTAACTGAAATGGCGTTGATAATTACTATACTGTCAAGAAAATATGTCTTTTTCTTCTTCAATTGCAATTCTTAGTACATTTGAATTTCTCCTTTATAGCTTTCCTTTCCCTAGTAAATAAAAATGGCTTTGTTTTTAATATAGAGTTCCTCACATTCCTTCTCCATTTAGATATTCTTACACAGTGTTTACATGGGAATTGGATCTCTCTAACGTAGCTTTGTGCAATATTTCTATCTTTTCTAAACTCTAGGAATAAAACTAGGAAATGTTGCTGGAGGTCAGGGCTCTCTGAGTTAAAAAAAACAAACGCTCAACCAACCACCCTCCTCCTTTTCCCTCCCCCAAGCGGGGGAAAAAAAAAATATTCCAAACTGCTGTCTCTCCTCTTTGAGTCTCTTATGTGGAAACCCAACCAAACATTCCAAGAACAGCAGAGGAGTTATTTCCTCGCTGAACCGCAGATGGCTCTGGCACGCATCGATCATCTTTGCCGCGTACAGAATGGCACTCTTCTCAGGAAATCCGGCAAGAGAGCCATCGTAAAGCGGTGAGTGTCTGTTGCTCCTCATAAAATACTGTGAAGAACTATAGCGTACTCTGCCTTATCTCTGGTTTTGTAAACCTTCTTAGGAAGCTGAAAGCGAATTTTATGTCATGTTTGCTGAAACCTGCCAGTCAACTCTCTCTTAATGACGATCCAGTTATCCCTGAAGTATCTGTGTAGGCACTTTTTACTTCCATGTGAGAGCTGGTGGCTTGTACTAAAACTTTTCAGGATGGACTGTCCAAGGAAAATAACTCTGTCCTATGTCCAAACTGTGCATCTTTCTCTGATTGTGCCCATCATCTCCCCTCAAAATACTTATTCCATCTCTCAATTCTGTCCCAGCATACTTAAGCTCCTACCTGCAGCATGTATTGAACAGAGGATATAAGCGTGGTTCTTGATTTATTGACAGACTGGCTCGCTAGAACTGAAAGGGAACTAGCTTTGTTCCCATAGCCCTCTTAGCCCATGCGCTGTACTAGTCTTTAAGAAGAATTTCTAACCGTAATGGAACTGTGAAGTGTTGCTGAGTTTTTGACCTTTGTCATTCTTCGGCATTCTTTTTTTTTTCCAAATACTCTTATTTTTCTTCTATTGCAGGCATTGTCCGTACTTGAAACAACACCCTTTATTTCAGAGATGTTTATTTCCACCTTGCCTGTTTTTCTATACAGCTGAAATAATGCCAAGGTAGAGATCACTGTTTCCTGCTCTTGAGCACTCTTGGATTGTAATGGGTGGACAGTACTGAATTTTGAAAGAGGTACTAGAGAAACTTCATTTTTTTTCGTCTTTTTGCTGTTTTTTGTCAGTGGCTGTTTTGCGTTAAGGAACTGCTGGTAGAGCTGCTCCTTTGTGAACTCTCATTGACTTAACAGGATGCTGCGCGTGCAGATCAGACAGCGGGATCACCACAAGAAATGCCTTGCTTGGGTAGTTCTTACTGTGAAATCAATAACGCAGCTTGGAATTGCTCTCTCCTTTATGTTTGTAACCTTTAGATGCATCCAAACCAAAGCAAAAACCTCAAAATGCCTACACGTACTGCTGGCTAATCCAGAGGCTGTCCAAGGAGTCTGGGCTGGTTGAGTCCATAAGCTGCCAGGTCAGATAGATTGTTCATAATTAGCTTCACTGAGACCTTCACCGAGACTTCAAGCTGAAGACTCAGTGGTGTAGGAGTACAGAAAGAGCACGTGCCTGAAACCACAGCGCATCTTTTTGAAGGAAATATTTTATTTATAAAGAGAAGCTGAAATGTGTGGGGTGTTCGTGTTACTTGTTTCTGGATATTTCTTGTAATAGGCCTCCAGTGTTCAAAAAGCTCATTTTAGAAACGGATACTCTTCCTATTCTTTTGTTGGCAACAACAAAAAACGCCAACTAGGTTACTGAGGCATGATTTTTCTGGACAGACACCCTGAGAATTCGTCTCTCTCTTCTTCCTCAGTTTATACAATTATATTAAGCTGTTTATGTAGATACCAGGACACTTTGCTGCTGACTCCACAGAAAAAAATCTTGCTGTTTTCTTTTGAGACTGCTTTTCACTGCCAGGGTAAGGCCTCTGGGTGGACGCACACCTTGGAGGTGACCTCCTCAACATACTAACTTGCCAGACAGACCATTAAATCTGAGGGGAATAAACAGCAGCAGGTCCTAATGGAGCAATGCTGCATGTGTTGGCTCTGGAGGGCAGCTTCTTCCATTCCTTTCAGCAGGCAAATGTTTTTATTTCTGACTTATGTTACTGAAGAGGAGACATGTTCTGGGAGCCCACTCTGTACGTTAGGGCTTTAAATGTGATTCACTGAATAACCCTGTAAGAAGAAGGCCACATTTTACCAGGTGATTCAAAACTTAAAAGGCCATTTAATTCTTGCACCTCTCAACACAAAAGAAGTGAGAAAAGTGGTCTTGCACGTGGATTATTTCTACTTCAGTGTGACAGTTCTGTGAGCCAAAAATAATTTTTTTCTCATTTGTTTCTTTATTTTAAAGGTAGATAGAAATTCATTAGGAAGGCATTCCTTTCCACGGGGATGAATCTGATCAAAATGAACTGTTGTTCACTAGTATGAAAAAAAGAAATACAACACAAGTCAGTCAAGCAGAGGGGTAAGTTAAATTTAAGGTGGTGTTAGGCAAAGAGCAGCTACAGGAGACTTCTCCCACCCTGAAATGTCTGTATTGCTGGTGAACTGATGTTCTGCCCCCCACCTTCAGTCTGCTTTACAGTTCCATTTTTCTTCTTCATAGATCAGACAAAGAAATGGAAACTGCGAACTTTCACGCAGCAAAGCTCTTGCTGTTAAAACCAGTAAAACTGTAAAACTTCCAATGGGACCTCTTCCTCAATAGCATTTATTTAAGCTATTTATCCTGTCCGTATTCTGTTGGAATTAATAATGAAGGTTGAGTATGCTAGATTAAGTTGTTATGCTGCATCCATCTGTTTTAAAAATAATGAATTCAGCATTCTTCTGCATGTATCTTGTGTATCACCCAGGCCTTTTTAGGTGATGCTGTCCCCCATGTATAGCATCTGTCTATTTTACCTTTCTGGCTCTAGGTAGAACTTAGACCTGCAAATAAGAAACAATCCAAGAAGAAATTAAAAACCGAGTTCATAAATATACAAGGCTATAGAAATTTCCCCTTGAAAAAAAAAAAGGTTTGAAAAATTTGGATTTTTTGGAACTGTAAGAGAAGACAGTTTCACTCGTTTTTGTAATCTTGTAGTGGAGTTGTAGGGGATGTGCACCTGCTCCTCGGTGCTCTCCACTGAGGTTCCACTCTGCATTTTCATGCTCGCACAATATATGGAAGTCTAGTCCTCTTCCTTCTCATTTTCCCTTTCTAGTTACACGCACGCTTTGTGGGAGCTCTTCGTCCATTCAGACCACAAGCAGGCAGGAAGAATCGCACTCTTCTGCCTCGGCGCCCGTGGATTTCTCAGGAAGGCTGCTCTCTGAGTGCCCAGCGGAAAGCACGCAGCTCGAGAGGTGATGGAGGCACTCACTCATGTCCTGTTTCCTAGTGCCAAGAGCGCTGAGGTCTTCCGTCTTCACAGCTGCCTGCCTGCTGCCTTTGAGCCTTGGCATTTTCATCTCAGCAACTGGAACTTGAGACTTCTTGACTTTGTTTTCTAAATGCTTTTAGCACTTCTAGATGGCTTGTGAGTCAGCAAATGCCAGCGTGCTGCAGAAATTATCACTTTCAATGCGAGTTAAGCACGTTTCAACTCCGTAGTGAAGACTTTTACCTGGGCTTTGGAGCAGGCCATTAAAACTTATCCTCTTCCTAATTATTCTCCTTAAATTAAATACTTGAGCCATAAAGCACACACAGACAGGCAGTAATGAAAAGCCTTTCCATAGGTGAATTGTACAGGGGATATACTTGTGTGATATTCAGGTCTAAATTAATTACTCTGTCCTCTGGTCAGGCCAGCTTCGTGACTTGCAGGATCCTGAGCAAGGAAAAATCGGAGGAGTTTGACAGCAGCTTGCTGTTCACCTGGCTCCCCTGGAGTGGGAGGTGTAATAGTGGTGTAATTGTGTATATGCTTACAAGGGATTATATATTAAAGTTACAAACATGGTAAGGCTCACAAGGAACAGTAATGTCCTCTTATTAGACCATTTGACAGAACTGAAAAAAACAGAAAGCTTTGAGCCTTAAAACCTTGTTTTTAACGCATGAAATTGAGTGAGTGAGTAAGTGGATCAATTAACTAAGAAAGTAAATGTCATTGTCTCTCTCCCCTGCCCACCAGCTGAACACGGTTATTGAATCTTAGTTTTCTCTCCTAGCTGTGGTCGGACGTGCAGGGGACAGACGTGCAGTAGGGGAGAAGACTCAGCTTGGTGATGGACCTGCCTCCTGCAGTCCCTACTTGCTCCAGACGCCCAGAGCTGCTTCCTACGCACTGCCGAGGGCCCGTTTGTGGTACGGAGAAGACAAGGGTGGGAATACAACTATGATATTGGAAACTCTTTTTAAATTAATAAGATTTGGGCTCTCTAATAGTGATGGCATGCTTACTGAATGCACTCCGAGGAGTCCAGCTGCACGAGACTGCATCACTTAAGAGAAGTATTTTCCAGTTGTGTTCAAGGCCTGGAAAGGTGAGGATAGCACGTGTACATCTGAGCTGGCTTTATTCTTGGAGCATGCCAGTGGTTCGGGTTTGTATCAGTGCAAGTAAAATCTGCCTCTAATTAGCTGCCTTGAAATTGGGAAATACTGTTTTGTTGGGAAGAACATAGGTGTGGAAAGAAAGCTTGACTTAATGAGCCTATCTAATCTTAGTCTCTGTCAGAAGTACTAGCCCGACCATAAATATTAAAGTAAGCTCTTTGTAGAGATAATAGCCAAGAATGTTTCCTAACCACATAAGGATTTTCCATTCCTAAACAGCTAAAAAGCTGAAACTAATCTGAAATATGAAGACTCCATTGAAACTGAGCATTGTTGCAACATCGAGGTATTGCAACTAAAAGCCAATCGCTGTATTTGGGCACGGGCTTAGCACAGCCCTGGGCAGGAATTTTTACAAGTGCCTCAGATGAAGATTGCTAGCTCCCTGTATTTCTGCAAAATAAGTTTAAGACTGTTGTTATGGTACCTGAGTTAACTGCAATAAGGCTTTTTGAGCCTTAATCCTCCTTACAGGCTGCTCCTGTTCATGGCCGATAGCGGGGGAAGTGCCAGCCTGCAGGCACCCCCCGTACCCTGACGTGGCTCCCCAGCAGCACACGTGTCCACCCAGCCGCGCGGTTCTCCTTAAATTAACAGGAGACAGCTACTCTAAACAGTGGAGATGGTGTTTATCCACAGGGCCAGACTCCATCAATTTGTCCAGTTTATGTTGGGAAAAGGCAGTAAAACTGATGCTTACAAGAATTCTGACTGCACGCGCTCCCACGTAGGAGGCCAAGAAAACCCCTCGTGTCCCTTGGCCCCTCACAGGGGGAGGGGAGAGACCACCCCAGGAGGAGGTTCAGGGCATGGTGGGGGCTGGATGGTTGGCTCTGGCTGGCAAATCCAAAATGCAGTCAGCAGCTGGGACGGGGAGGACACATCTGCCAGCTCTGGAGCCTCTGAAGAGGTGGTGGCAGCACAAAAGATTCTCTGGGGGGAAATGGGAGACAATATTTGGGCCCTTTTGTGGGACTCAGCAAGACATGACAGGTGCTGGGAAGTATGTGTGAGCTGGGTTTGCTGTGGAAGGGAAAAGGACAGGGTCTGGAGGATGGTGGGGAGCTGATTGCTATTGAAAGAAAGGAAAGGGAGACCGCCTGCCGCTGGAGAGGTGCTGAGAAGGAACAATGTTAAATCTGGGTAGTGGTGAGTGCTGAACAGCAAGGTCTGACATCCCAAATGACACTTGATGGGGCTTGATATCACAGGTAAAACTGACTGATGGCCCAGGGATCCAGCAGAGTGTCGGATCTCTTTGCGTGAGGAGACCGAAATAGGTTTTTAGAGACAATTCACTCAACGCTGAGAGTTCAAATCAGTTTGCAGCCATTCTTTGCTGACAGGACTCTCTACTTGTTGACTTTTTGCTGCTTCCCGGGTACTCGCAAGGGAAGGAGGCTGACAGGAGAGACAGAAAACTCATGCTGGCCGGGTGTGCTACAGAAGGAGGCTTTGGCAGGGACACTTAGCAGGAGGAAAAGATCCTGACAGCATTGCTGCCGTCCCCAGCACAGTACCTCCAAAATCCAGCAGAGAACTGAAGGGAATAATGGGATCAGCGTGTGGCTGCCTCAGTGGCACGCCTCCACAGAAACCTGAGAGACGTCCGGTGGGAAGGACCAGAAAGCGCAAAGGCAAGAGTGAATGAGTAAAACAGATTATTATTTTTTCTTTTTTAAAAATTTTAAAACTCCTCTGGAACTTGATAAGCTAATTTGCAGAAGCGTGTTTTGCATAAAGCAGAAAGTTTCAGGAAGAATAGTTAGAGGAACTTGAGTTAAGGAACCACTTTGATTAAATACAGTTTCCTTGGCAGGACACGGAGGAGGATCGGATCGGTGGCTGTCTGGCGGTGTGAGAGAAGCCACGCATGTCCCCGGGCTGGGCACTCACATGGGGTGGCAGCAGGAGCCAGCCCTGCTGCCTGGGGACATTCGCCTGCGGCCAGCAGTGCCGCGTGCCCAGCCAGCCCGAAGCTCAGCCAGGCCCTGGTCTTTCCAAAAATCCAAAAGTGGCCCCAAATACACAGATGTTGACCCTCCAGGGCATAATAGATGTGGTACTGCTGAAACTAAGGTGGGGAATGAAGCGAAGTCGCTTGCCTGGTTTGAGGCAGCTACTTTATTAATGTACTATTTAATTGTTTTTCTAAAGTAGGTGTCTCAGCCTTCTTAATTTAGAAGACATTACTAATTGAAAACACTCATTCTAGCCCATGTTTTAACTTGATTCTTTTTCCTCAGGGGCAGGGAGAGAATATTTCATAACACTTCTCTACTTGAAATTGCAGGTTCTCTTGAAGAGCTGCCTTATGTCTTGCTCTCTTGTTAAAAAAAAAAAA
>WHYT01017881.1:160872-173505 GCA_009806455.1 Tetrax tetrax
TTTATTTTTTTTTTTTTTTTTTTTTTTTTTTTTTGTCTTGAGCGCTGTCTTGCAGACTCCCCAGAGCCCCTGGAAGTTAGTCCAGGCTCCAGAAAGCATCCTCTGGCGATAAACTTGCTTCCGAAGCCTGGAATTATCAAAAACCTTAAACAGAAGAAACATGTGCCCAGCAACTGTTAGATCAGCAGGAAGAGAAAAATGACAAGGGCTCTAAAGCTTTTCTCCTGCTCTTTTTTACTATTAAAACCTCCGACTTGGCCATTCTTTCTCCAATGTCACTTTTTTTTTTTTTTTTTCATCAGATGAGAATTTGGCCCCAGAAGTGCCTGATGCTTACAGGTGAGTTCCTTCGTATTAGATATTTCGCTGGAGACTGATGGCAGCTTCAGAGACATCTTACTGCCCGTGAAGCCACGCGTGGGAGGGTTGCAGCTCGCAGGGAATAAGGGCAAGTCCATGACACCACAAACGAAGAGCAAGAGCCATCCCAATGACTGAACCCAAAACTGGAGAGAAAGCGTTCCTGCTTCCCCTGGCAGCGTGGGTAAGCAAAGGTTTTCAAATCTGGGGAAGGTGAGCACTGTTTTCGAAGGCTAAATTTAGCAGTGATTAAATGACCTCTTAATTAACCAAATATTCCCCCTGCTTGCCTTTCCAAATTGTTAAATAACTAAACAATTATAATGAGCTCAGCAAGTAATTACTCCCCATTCCAGGCGCTGCCCTCGCCAACTGCAGCCTCCGAAACCGCCAGCTGTTAATGTGCCGGGAAATGAAAGCCACGAAGTGTGAGTCAAATAATTGAAAACTGAACAGGAAAAAAAACCTGCAGGTTCAGGGGCAATGTAAGGAAAACTGCTCTCCCATGCTGAGTCCCTAAGCGTGTAGTCCCTCCGAGACCGAGCATCCAGCATAAAAATTACCAGCGGATCGAAGCTGCAGTACTGTGTTTTCAGGGGCGCTCTGGCAAAGCTGGGAAGGTTCCTGATGGTTATTGTACCTCACAAGACTTTGCAAAACATCCCTGGGGGCTCCTGTGCATCTCTGGAGCAGAAAGGAGAAGGTAAGAAGCAGAAGGTAAAGCCCAGATGATCCGAGAACACAGGTCTGGCAGGTATTTCTAGGTGCAGCAGGGTAAAAGTTGGATTATTAATTCAGCCATTTACTGGTCTGAGCGATATTTTACACACAAACAAGCTCAAGGGCATTGACACTTTTCACCCGTGATTTTTAAACCAGATTTAATGATGTCATTTCACAAGCCCTTCTTTTCACATCAGTTGTATTGGTTTAGCTGCCTGGGGGTGGACACTGAATCTGACTGGGACAAGAAATAATTATTTTTGGCTTGATTGGAAAAAAAAAACAATAAAACAACTTTACAAACTAAAACTGCTTAATCCTTTAAAACCACAAGGCTGCAAAAACAGACATACCAGCCCAAATGAGGGGCCAGAGGAGGTTTACGCTGGAGCAAAAGTAAAGGAAACGCTTGTCCAATTATGCTCCTACCTACGCAGATGTAACTTCTCTAATGTAGGTGAGGATTTATAGCAATCGTGCTTGCAGAAACATGCCTGCTTTCTGATTAGGTTACGGAAATCAACTGAGACTTCTGCCTTCCCCGCAAGCCACCTGAAACAACGGATTTGAAATTCGAGAGGTATGAAATTTCCCCAAAGCCTCGAAACTCTCCCCGGGGTGTTACAGAGTCTGACGGATAGAGTTTTTAGCTGTGGAGCAAAGCGAGGGTGGAAGCAGAGTCCCTGGAAGAGGCTGCAAATTGTTGCTGAGAGGGAAATGTAACATGAAGGATAGAACATGTGGAGACCGGGGTGGGGTGGGGGGGAAGTCATAAGATTAAGGTAAAAATGCCAAAGAGAGCAACATGCTAAAAACAACCACGTATCTCCACTGGACAAATAACCTAAACAGTCACGTTTGATCCATGATCTTTCCGTAAAAGCTCCCTTCAACGTGGGCAGGAGATTCCATCGATGGTGAGCAATGGGAACGCACGCCGTGAAGGCAGGTTCTGGGATGAAGTCTGTCATTATACATGGACCCTCCACAGACTTGGTCTGACACACAGGCCTTGCAGCTCTCGCAGATAAACGTTTACTGAAGAAAGTGATGGAAGACAAAAATGCCTACTAAAACGCTGCTTTTTGAGATCTAAGCTAACGTGCTCATGCCAGCGACCTTCCCTCTTTCTTTCCGGGCCCTGGTGCTCTCAGAGCAGCAGACGTCCCGCTCCTGCTGCCCCACGCCACCTCTGTAACTCCTCACCCTGCACCACGAGGGCTCGGTGCCTGCACCGCGAGGGCTACGGAGGCTCCCGTACCGGGTTCGCTCGCAAGCACAGGTAAATAGGGCGAGAAGAGAGGAGGGCTTGCAAGGAAGCTGAGCTGGGACTTGGCTGCATCCTGAATGAGGCACGTGGCTGTCAGAACAAATGCTGGTTCTGCGCCGAGATCCTGACAGGAGGTGAGATTTCAAGAAACTGTAAGTCTCCGTTCGCTGCCGGCGCCTGGGCACGTGCTCTGCTCGGCAGCCCCTCGGGGTGCCCATCTCTTCCCCGTCCTGCTTTCACAGCGGGTGTAAAGGCTTATTGTTAGAGGTGGCACGAAGCTGATCTAGTATGGCCTTCCTAAGCCTCCTCTCAGCCAAAGCAATTTTTCGGTGCTCTCATTAAGACTGAGTAATTCAGTGTGACCGTTCACTGTTGGGCTTTTGCGTTTTGCAGGTAGCGCAGGTGTCCGAGCCCCAGACCCCACGCATGAGGCCCCTCTCATCCCTGCTTCCATGGGGTCTGGGGCTCTGACCATGAGGGGTGGAGTGGGGGGACGCAAACACTCTCCTGAGGCCATGAAGTTACAGATTTAAATGTTTTTTTCTTGTCTTTTATTGGAGTAAAACCAAGACTTAGGTTGTTTGGTTTTTTTTCTTCTGAATAAGAGAAAGATACTGAACACCCAGGGCACACAATGCCGGGTAAAGAAATATTAACTAATGATGGTTGGAGGTGAAAGGCCAAGTGATGCTCCAGCTCTGTCCCCGTCCCTCCACTCTGGTTCCCCCGGATTTAAACCAGATCTGCAAGGAGCTTTTCCCCTCACACTGGGCACCAAAGGGCACAGGGCTTCACTTTCTCATCCTGCCAAAGAGAAGCTGCTGCAAAGACAGAGGCAGTGCTTTGAAGTGGAGAGCTGTTTGCCATAATAAACTCGCCTTTGTATTAAAACAAACAAACAAATGAAAACAGCGAAGCAAAGTTCCTCGGTTGCTGTTTCCTCTGCTGTTGCTGTTGGGAATTACTCGTGCTGCGCCTCAGGCAGGCAGAAGTTCCTCAGCAGATTTAGTCATTCTAAAAAGATGCCAACAACAAAATGACAGGGAAGCTGTGCTGTGTTCAGCAGTCGGTCGTGAGCGTTGGGATAATCCTTTCTATTCAGCCTCCTCTGCACCAAGATCCTGCTGTTGGAGCAGGCTGCAGCACGGGCTCTGCCGGGGAGCGATGCCCTGCCTTTCCCTCCCTTCCCAGTGCTCCCAACCCGTAAGGTGGGAAAGAGGAGGCTCCCAGGAGGTAAAGAAGAAAGATTTTGTCTCCATACCCTATCTGCTGCTATTGCTTCTCACCCAAGGAAGGGCTTTAGAGAGGGTGTTGGTGCAATGAAATGATGGTGCTTTTATCAGGAGCCTCCTTTCAGCCGTGTTCCCAGCGAAGCCGGCTGAGCACAGCTGCCATTGCTGTGGCTACGTGACCATCTTTGCCGCCTGGCTGCCGTTAGCTAAAAATGGATGAGAAGTTCTGGCGCACAAACACTTTCCCTGTTCGACCATTCATAGCTAACCCAGCCCTGTTATCCCTACAAGGAGCGCTTTTCCCTTCTGTAGGTAGCACCTCTCATCCAGGGATCTCAAACCGTTTCATGCACATCAGCAATTCTTAAAACACTTCTGCAAATGAGGGAAATGGCGTCACTGTTTTATAAGCAGTTAACGACAAGCGGCACAAGAAAAAAACTGGAGGGAAAAACTCTTCAGCAGGGCCGGTTGTGACAGGATTAGGGGTAATGGTTTCAAAACAGAGGGAGGTAGATTCAGATTAGATATTAGGAAAAAAAATTTACCCTGAGGGTGGTAGAACCCTGGCCCAGGTTGCCCAGAGAGGCGGTGGATGCCCCATCCCTGGAAACATTCCAGGCCAGGTTGGCCGGGGCTCTGAGCAACCTGATCTGGTTGGAGATGTCCCTGCTCCTGGTAGGGGGGTTGAACTGGATGACCTTTGAAGGTCCCTTTCCACCCAAACTACTCTGTTGACTCTATGAATAAGCGACTTCCCCAAGGTCACAGTGATTTTGTCCAAGAAGCCAGGACTGCTGATCTCCCCCCATTTCAAATAATCTCTCTCGTCAGCTCCGATGGCGAGTGCTGCCTTGATAGGCGTCTCCAACATCAAAACCCTTGTCAATCTGGTCTGGATTTTGTTCCCTATCTTGCTCTAAGCCTGCCTGGGTGACTTATCAACAGTCCTGGTGCTTTTGGGATGAATGGCCTGCTCGTCCCCACCAGCAGATGACGTGAAGGAAGATAAATATCCACACTTGAGCGGGATCGGATAACCACGGCTACCACGAGGGGCGGCGCAGGCGCGTGCTGCGGGCTCCCCGTGTCGCCCGGCTACCGCTCCTTAATCTGAACGCTGCCCAGGGGCAGAGAGTGGCTTTCAGAATGTGGTGGCCAGCGGTAACCAGGGCTCCAGCTGATCTTATAGTAACGCCATTCCTGTGAGATACTGCCTTCTGCAGTGTTAAATGAAAGGGGAAAAAAAAAAAAATCTCACGAAGAAAAAGCAGAAACTCAATTGAAATCAGTGGGGTTACCAGGATTTTGAGTAGTGCAACGCTGGGAGCTGGCGCTTGGCCCGCGCTCCCCAAAGGGAGGATGCTGCGGGAGCGTGGGACAGGAACTGGCACTGCTGGGTGCTGTGGACAGCTCGTCTGGTGGGACCCGCCTGGCCCTGAAGGTTTGATTGTCCTCTCTCTACGTGTGTCTTCAAGGGTGCTGCTCTCTCTCCTCTGTTAGTGTTACCGCATTACAGTGAATTTACCTCCTCCATCTTTCCAGACTTTTGAAAGATAAGTTCAGTTTTAATTACTAAGAAGTAATCGCTACATCGTGCCTTTTCCTGGGAGGCTTCTTGCAAGAGCCAGCCTTGTGCTTCTCAAATGGCAAGCTGATATTTAAAAAAAAATAAAAGGCGTGAAGTGTTGTGAGTGTGATAGATGTCCCTGGTGAGGCTTGCAGGAGTGCGTATACGAACCGCTGACCATCTCCAAAAGGCTGTGTTTGTGGACACACCACATTTAGCTTCAGGAATCTCCCTTGCTTTGTTTGGATGAAATCGTGTTTGGTTTTAGTTAAGAATTCAGGAGCTGAATTCAAGACCCTAACGGGAATGCACGAGGAAAAGCTAACGACATCTCTGAGAGACACTGCCCTAAACAAGCTGAAACAAACTTAGCAGACCTTACTTCTCCAGCATCGCCCTGGTTTTAGAACGGTATCCTCTGCCAAGCACGGCTCATATTGCTGGACAGTTGGATTTTGCACAAACTTATTTACTGCTTTCCTCCAGATATCTCAGTGGAAGGGTTTGAGTGGGATCTTCCACAATATTGAAGGTCAGCCCTCTCTAATAAATTCAGCTCTTCACCTTGTTTCTCACTGTAGAAGCATTCCTAGTGTTTACAAAAATGCCTCATTTTAATTAAAATTTAAATTATAAATGGAGAGAACCACAAAAGTAGACCCCAAATGCCAGAAGGATTCATCTCTCCCTTTCCTCTGTTCATTGGCCTTTTCTTGGGTGGGGGAAAACCAGGAAAATGTTGCAGCAAATTTACTTTGGTATATCCCATTGGGAACCTTTTCTCTGGAGACAGCGTGGCTCTAGTTGGGACCCCAGATCACAAAGCTCGCCTTTGACCTTTGAAAGCCTGCCAGGAGGAAGCTGGTCTCCCCAAAGGTGACAGACACCATGCTAGGAACTTGAGGTGGGCAGAAAGCTGGATTCCCGAGCAGAAATGTTTATAATTTAAAAAAACCCTTTTAATATATGTCCAATTTAGGGTTTTAATGTACCTCAGTATCTTCTTTCAATGTTGGGTGTCCAACAGAAGCTCACGGCATCCTCACTGGCAGCGAGCTCCTTCCTCTGCTTTCACAAACTCAACCGGGGCCACCCAACCCCCGGGACGCTCTGCTACCAACTGGGGTGTCCTTCTTTACTGTGTTTTAGATACGTTCCCAAACAAGGGCAAAACCCCTTCTATAATGGGAATAACGACAACTTTAAAGTTATATCCTCTGAAGCTGCTGCTGGAGTTTTGAAGCCAAAGAGCTCTGTTTCATGTAAGCCACAGCAATTAACTCCATGCCTCTCAATTCCCCAGAAACACTTGAAAGTAACAGTAATAACCAATATTGTAAGGCAAAAAAACCCTCGGCTGGGCTAAACTGCAGTTAGTCACCGGTCCTGGGTGTTTCTGTGGGTGCTGGCAGTGAGGATGCTGTGCAAAATGACAGTCTGGGCTCGGCATAGAAACGTGGGAGAGGAAAGCCAGCGCTTGGAAGCGGGATTTCTTTTCGCAACAGACTTTTCCCCTTCAGATGTTGTAGTAACTTTATACTTTAAAGAAATTAAATGCTGTTATGTAGGTGGGTCGTGCCCTGATTGTGTGCGACTGCTATGCTTTAAAGCCTAAAATAAAATGTGAATTTTCTTCCCAAGACCTCAGGCTGGAAGATGGCTGCTGCCACCAGCGGGACTCAGAAATGGGACGGCAAGAGCCGAGCGTCCCCAAGCCGGCCAAACTTCCCCTCGCCGCCGCCCGTCTTTCTGGGGCTGCCTTCAGCAATTCTCAGGTGCCGTGTTATCCACTCCCAGGGTTTGAGGGCTGAGCTGGGATAGAAAATTTATGCACTTTCTCCTCTCATCATGCTGACGGGGGAAGAAGTGATGAACACAGTCATCCTGCCTGCTCGCCTCGGTTAACGCAACCGGGCAGCAAGCCCTGCGTTCTGTACTGCGCAAGGTACGGATTGCTCGTGAAATCACCTCTGTGTGATTCCCTGGTACTCAATCACACACTAAACACCAAAAATGACTGCTAAACTGGGAGCTAAAACGTTAATGATTTCCTCGCACTCATGATTAAATGGTAATGTGGGGCTTCTGAGCATTTATTGCAAATTTGGTTTAAAAAAATCTGTGATCGAAGGTAAAGTCTGCAAAAATTCAGTAAGATTCAAATGGATTCTCCTGTGTCTGGGGAAAAGAACCATTCTCACTTGTCCCACAAAGCACTGGCATTTTCTCTTTTCAAGTGAAAGCAGAACAATTGCTGTTGCTGCAGTAGCCGCCACCTTAGATTAAAGGCAGGAAAGAGCTCTCAGGATGAAACTGCACTTCTTTCACAGTCTGGGTTGGTATGGTTTTTTTTTTTTTTGTCTTAAATACTAATGGGTATTGGAAAAGATTTCCTAGTGATGAAAATATTTTCTTTCTTGTAGAGCATGTACGGAGTTTTTTCGTTACAACCTCTGCCCCAACAACAAAAATGCTGTTGTCTTACCTAAAATTACCGTTTCCATTTTGCTGAAGAACTAGGTACATCACTAATCCTGCTGCAAAATTTCATTTATAATTAAAAAAAAAACTACACCACATTAAAATCCACAGGACTACAATGACTTGGGTGCGATAAATGATCCCAGGGTACAGATCGCTTGCCTTCTCAGAATGTAGAACAGCCAAAGTTAAATTGTTTTCAAGGAAATCACCACGTTTGGCTCAGTTACAGCCCGACTGACTTTCCTGGTGTGACTTCAGCCTGGCCTGAGATGCTTCAGATTCACCATAACTGACAGGATAAGTAGAGTTTGCAAAGTCCCATCATCTGGATTCTGGTTATATGTCCATCTCAATTTCAAATGCTTTTGCAGCCTCTGTGGTTGTGGAGACAAGACGTGTTTCTAATGCCCTGATTTTGGGAGTGATACCTCTCCCCCAGCAGAAAAGAGCCTGAGCAGCTTTACAGCAGCTTTGCGTGGCCTGCACACGGGGCGATACGCTTAGGAATACTGAGATCCTACCAAACCCACACCAGCATCCTCCCCAAAACACCCTGGGTGAGCAGCAGGCAAAGCCGCCCCTCCTGGGTGAATTAAAGGCTGTGCCAGCCCCGAACAGGACCCTGTGCTATAGGCAGGCAGCAGCAATCCCCTTCCAAAGCTAATTACCAGATTAATTTGGTTTTGTTGTTAAATGAAGATACATGAAGACTGTCTCCTCATTTCCAAAACGTGAGCGCACCCGGAAGAGTCAAGGCTTGCCCAATTACATGAGGAACTCCGTTAAACATCTGCTCCTGCGGGATATTTATGAGGTGGGTCAAACCTGCTGGCTTTTGGCAGTTTAACTGCTCCCATGGGACACTAAGAGGGATGGTGTTTATGTAATTCATCTTTTCAACGGAGCTCTGGTCCCCAGGAGCGTGAGGGGCTCCCGAGGAGTCGTGTTTGCGAAGGGCTGCGCCGCGTCGCGCTCCCTGCGCGGCTGAAGAGCCGCCGTTCGTCACAGACAGCAGCGCCTGCTGACTGCCGGCCAGTTCTGCTGTTGAACAGCCGCTCCTCTGCCCCAGTGACGTGCTCTGTGGGGGTCATCAGATCGACCGGCTCTCTCGTTAGAGTGACCTCGCACGGGTTTACCAGAGCCTGTGGGAGGGAGGAGCAGCACTGGGATGGGACCAGGATGAAGCACATACTGGTTGAAAAGCCTGATGAGTGACAAATATCCAGTATTCCGCCTTTCATCCGGACGGTTCTCCGTCAGCCCTTTGCTGTCTAACGCTCTGACGATGGGGCACAGAAAGCACATCCCCTACGCTGAGCAGAGTAGCAGAACCCCTTCTGGGGATGGATGGGATGTCTCAGGAAGCGTACCCCAAAACCAAACCCTTCTGTTTGCTTATCCCCACATTAAGTTACGAGGGTAGATCTCATCTGCTCGGCATTTTCATCCCTTTTCTCCTAGGCACGACTCCTTTTCAGCTCCCTCTTCGTATTAACAACTATAGTTTAGACTGTTTGGCTTTAGATGTTTTACTGTGGTTTTTACAGCAGAAAGTGTATTCCCTAATACTGTTTTTGAGCCCTTCTATCACCTGCTTCCCCTTACATACCTGTTAAGAGGTATTCACTATGCCTTGGAACTGTTTCATAGATGGTAATCGTCCATCCTAGAGCAGCTTTGTGGTGCTGGGGTGGGTCAGTGGCCTCGCAAGGAACCCTCTCCTCAGGCCAAGCAGTGGAAATCAAGACACCTCAGTACGACGTCAGGTCAGGACCCAAATCAGGGTGGGTTTTTCTTTCTATAGCCATAAGGAATTTTTTTTAACTTTTTTTTTTTTTTTTCTTCCCCTCAGAGGTGGGTAAATGGCACATGCAACACCTGGAAGGGACACAGCTGTGCTGGGTCTGCCAGGATGTCTGTCTGGCCGCACCGTTACCTGCCCTGAGAGCAGGACAGTGCAACACACCTTGCAGATGACGCATGTACTCCAGCGTTCCCACGCCGCCTTTTATGTTAAGTCTTATCTTTGTTATTCTTATATGGGAGTGACTTCCAGCCTCGGAAATGGGAAGCAAAGGAAAAGTAACAATGACTTCAGAATTCATAATTAAAAAACGAATTAGTTCCTGAAAAGTTGTTCCTAAAACTGCTCTCCCTGCCAATTCCCAACATGAACTGTGTGTGAGTCCCCTGTCCCACAAGGAAGTGGGCACCATTAGGTCCACTGATACTGCCCAGCTCGGTAGCGTGCACAACACTGGAACACGACAAAGTGGTTGCCAGTGTTTCAAAGACAATCCCCTGGTTAAAAGTAGTACGAGCAAAGTGAGTTACTTATTCCCCTCTCCCCAAAAAGCACCCCAATGACTGCATCTATAAGAAGCATGCCTGACTCCCGGCACAGGAACCTGCTCCCCTGGTCTCCATCCAACACCTGCCCCGAAGGGTTTATTTTTCTGCTGTTAGCTGAGTGCACAAAACCCAGCGCGTTGCTGTGCTGTGTTCCCTGCTCCCACTCTCTCGCTGCGGTGTCAGCGCTTCGTGGCCCTGCTTTAGCACTAACGTATCCTGAACTTTGGCGCGTGCCACGAGAGGATCACGCAGGGACACAGGAACCCAGTTACACTGCAGGGCTGGAATGGGACTCCTCTCGAGCAGATGGGGTCGGGGTTTGCCATAAGAAAGTGGAAATGACTGCTGCTTAAGCAACTGCCTGCTGTTTCAGAAGTCCCTGGGCATCACCAGCTGCTGATAGTAGTTTATGCAACTCGTACCGTGCTTTACTCATCCCCAGAGTCTGTCCCGGAGCAGGAGAGAGGAATATCGAACCCAATTCCCTCCCTGTGCACGAGCTCCTCAGAGAACGCTGGGTATGGCAGCCTCTCCCCTGGTAAATACACCCTCTGAGCTTTTCAGTCACCATTTATTTTATAAACTGAGGGTTTACAGTTGTTTAGGTGCTTACAGGCATCTCTAGTATTCGTGGTGAAGGTTTACTACGAGACGCTAGTGGGGAGAAAATGAGCAGAGTACATTGAGGCAAAATGCATTTGATGAAATGTCATGAATAAATTTGTCCCTTTTATGACGAGTCTCATGGTACAGGATTCAGTGATTTTTTTCTAGAGCCTCAGGACTTTGAGTGATAGGACTGTAAGACATTTTTCATTCTTTCCCAGGTAAATTTTCAGTTTTTCAAGCCCTGTTGACTGTTGAGAAAGGGACCAATTTTAAAAAGAAAATCAGTGGCAAATTCAAATCACTTTAAGTAGAAACCTTAAAAATTTACAAGATCTTTTTGGCGGTTTCTGACAGCTTACCTTGTGGTTTTTGAATGCTTGGGGTTCGAAGTGCTGCTGTAATGAATTTTAAAATAGAGACTTTAAGCTTGGTGAAACTGTAGTGCACTGTAAGGTAGCAGGAAATAGGAAAAGGGGCTTAACGGTCTCCTCACATACTCCAGAAGAAGACAATGGTCATCTACAGGGCAAACCCAAGGCTTGCAGCTAAATTAAGCAATGCCAGGACAAACTCAGACTTCTGGGGACCTGCCCCAGCTGTAGCCTGACGATAGCACTGAGAAACCACAAAGGAGAACCAGTGCAGGGCTGGAGCTGGGCAAAACTCAGCAGAGTGTGACAAGGGTTTGGGGCAGAACTGAACTAAGTGTCCACCTCACCTTCTGCACCCAAACCCCAGAAGGATTTGTCCTGGCTGGCTGCTGGTTCCCGGCAGGACCCCCCTGACAGCCCTGAGCCAGATGGAAATTCAAATGTACATCTCAGTACTTGGGTTCACACAACTTCTCGCCCCTAAGTACAGTGACCACCAGAAACAAGTTTTTAGAACCTTGTGGGACCAAGGGGTCCCAAAGCCCTACCTTGGCCAGACGCTCTGCTGGTCCTGGTGTCTCCGGAGCGCCTCCTCTTCCTCACTTGTCTTTCAGCGTGGCCATGCCCAGGGCCTCCGAGCTGTAGTCGTACTGGTTGCTGGAGGACATGGACCGTCCCCAGGAGCACTGCAGGTTGGAGCCCCGCTTGCGAAAGGAGGATGTGAACCTGTAGAAGTTGCGGTGCCTGTTGCGCAGGTACTCCCGGTAGTTTTTGGTGAGCAGGGTGTAGAGGAAGGGGTTGATGCAGCTGTTGCTGTAGGTCAGGCAGGTCACCAGGTAGTTAATGCACTTTTGGGTTTGGGTGGTGAGCTGCAGGGAGCTGCTGTAGAGTCGCACCAGCTGCCAGATCCAGAACGGCAGGAAGCAGGCCCAGAAGACCAGCACGATGCTGAAAATCATGATGAGGACCTTCTGCCGGGGGGATCTCTTGCTCTTCTCCTTGTGGGGGGGGTTCCTCTGGGACTCCAGGTAGGTCCTGGCCAGGCGCGTGTAGAGGAAGCCAATGATGATGCCCGGGGCCATGATGCTGGTGCTGAAGAGCACCGTCAGGTAGGTCCGGTAGGCGTCCACGCTCCAGGTGGGCGCACACATCCTCTTCACCTTGCCCTCCGCCTTGCCCCCCTCGGTCAGGGTGACCATCAGCATCATGGGCAGAGTCAGGAGCAGCGAGACCGACCAGACGGCCCCCGCCGTCACCTTCCGGTAGCCGCGCGACCGCTTCAAGGTGTCCAAGGGCCGCGTGACGGCCAGGTAGCGCTCGGTGCACATGAGGGTGAGGGTGAAGATGCTGGCGTGCATGGTGAGCAGGTCCAGGCTGAGGAGGATGCGGCAGCCCAGGTCCCCGAAGTACCAGTCCTGGGCCAGGTAGGTGCAGACGATGAAGGGGATGGTGGAGAGGTAGAGGAGGTCGGCCAGGGCCAGGCTGACGATGGAGCTGTACATGGGGGCGGCGCAGCGCGCCGAGTGGCACATCACCACCAGCGTGTAGACGTTCCCCGCCACCCCGGCCACGTACATCACCGACAGCACCGTCCCGAAGGCCGAGGGGATGAGCAGGGGGGCCCCCCCGGGGCCGCCGCCTCCTCCTCCCGCCGAGCCGTTG
>WHYT01017881.1:186622-206511 GCA_009806455.1 Tetrax tetrax
CGTTTCCCCCCCCTTTTTTTTTTCCCCCCGTGGAAATAGCTTGTGTTCTGAATTTTGCTCCAAATAGCGTGGCAATGTCCCAGTGAGGTTTACACGGGAGCGCTGGTGACAGCGGATTCACCCGAGGAGGGTGAAGCACAGAGGGTGATGAATGAGGTTTGCAGAGGCAGCTTTTCCAAACAGTGAGCTAGGAAATCCGGGAACAGTTGCAAAATCACTGAGAACCACACATTTCGATCCTATTCTAGAGAAAACAGAGGTTAGGGCAGTCCACAGTCGCAGGGCAGCTCCCCAGGGGTACGGGGGTGTTATGTGCCTTCAGCTCCCATTGGTTTCCAATGGGAATTAACTGGCTTTTGTGCCTTCAAACATTCCTGCTTGCCTCTGGAGTGCTGAAACTACTTCTACGTGGTTATTTCCTTGTTTTAATCCCTCCTCAAAGTGCTTTTGCACAAACTGTCATCTAACTCTCTGTGGCATGCTACAAAGCGGTGAAACTTGTCGGCTCGTAGGAACGGGATTCAGCCCTACAAAAATATCATATTGGGTGCTCATTGTCATTTGCTGCAAGGTTCACACGCACGCACACATGTGACTGCTCTCCTACCCCGTGCTGCTTCTGAACGGCCGCGTCTCTTTCCAAAGCTCTGCAAACCTTCAAGCTCCGTTCCATAAAGTACCTGGTTCAAACATGATTTGAATGCTGGTGAGGGAGAGGAATCTAAATTGAATTATTGTCAGGCAGGGATTTGCTTTGTCCGATTCAGCTATCGCACTGCAAAGTTTAGATCCAGGCACTGAGATGGAGATTTTTTTTTTTTTTCTGGAAGTTCAGACTCCATCCTATGCCAGCAGCCCTGCATTCCTCTGTGGCAGCTGGACCCAGCAGCTGGGAATGCAGGCGGATACTTTACCGGGGCCAAATCCTGCCTGCATGGCAGTGAAGGGGATTGACTGCCCCAGACTCCGAGTGAGCTCCGGGTTTGGCATAAATAGAT
Organism: Tetrax tetrax; assembly: GCA_009806455.1. Lineage (NCBI taxonomy): Eukaryota > Metazoa > Chordata > Aves > Otidiformes > Otididae > Tetrax > Tetrax tetrax. The sequence continues at coordinate 187,621 of WHYT01017881.1, forward strand.
CCTCGCTGCGAATCAGGTTTTGCACACAACTTTTGCAGTCTGGTCTCCTTTTTGTTTTGAAGCCGTTCTCTGCGCTGTTTTGTTTTTTTTTTTTTTTGGCAGGACAAAAGGCCAAAAGAGAACAGAACGGATATTCTGTTGTCTGCCATGTTACCTGATTTGTTTTGGGTGATCACACGAGAGGGGAGAGATAATCAGAGTGATGTTCTTATAAACAGAGAAACACTCAGTCTGTTTAGTAAATACGTAATTTCAACTTCCCTTTTTTCCTTCCAGTAGAAGAATATTTAATTGAGCAACGCTAGTGAGTCCATGAGACACTTGTTTTCTTAAACATGTAGGGTACTCGCATGTCTCCATGGGAACTTGCTCCTATTAAACTCCTAAAAAATAGTTTGCTGCCCAAAGTCGTTCTGCAGAAAAGCAAAGCCTGCTCTCCGGGCATGAGGCACCTCTCCCTCCGCTGCGCTGCTCCTGCCGCGCGCCGAGTCTCCGCCGCACACCCGCGAGAGCCGGCAGCGCGCGATGCCTGGTGGAATGGACTCTGGGGCGTCTGACAACCGTGATCGGTCAGGATTAGAAAGGGGACGACGCGGGAGTCTGGAATACCAATGTTTCCCGTTTGTCTGTGAACACAAGATACACATTTTTCAGCAGGGTGGATGACAAGCTAGCAGAAGAAGTGGTGAATTTTCCATTTCTCCAGATGTCTGAGTAAGGACTGCAAGTGCCTTGCTGGAAGCCGTGTTTTAATCAAATGGAAATATGGAGCTCGGTGTGGAATCACTGTCAGAATTACATCCTCAGGGACATGCTGCACACAAAGCCAAGTCATCAAGCATCAAATTGTCTTTTGTGAACCTCAAAATCTGTTAATCCCCATGTGGTTTTTTTTCTTGTAATATCTAAAAAGTACTATATGAAAATTATTAATGATGTACTTTGTGTGCAAAATTTCCCCTCCGGAGGCATTTGTGCTAATGCACAAAAACGTCCCCAGCCATCTTAAAATATAGTTTCATTTGGTGTTTTATTGTCTGTTTTGAACAGGAAATTTTTTTCAGGTGCTCAGTGCCTAATTTTAGAATTTCCTAACAAAATTGTCTGCTTATTAGGAAGTAGATAATAGCAGTCTACATGGTGAGGGCTGTTTGAGTAGCCATGTACGATGTCTTTTTTTAGAAACCCCTTGGTTTACTCGGGGAATGGCTGGAACTCTTTTGTTTGGTTATGAAGGTCAGGGTATGTATGATGGGCGGCTGAAAGCTGTGGTCTCGGCAAACTGAAAGGTGGCTCTTGTCACTCCATTCATCTGGGAGAGGCTTCAAAACTAAGTGCTGGCCAGACAAAAGGGAGGCAGGGAGTGTTTGGAAGCAGAGGCTCCCAGTTAGGGACTGACACTGTACGCCGTTGTCCTCCTGAAGCCCCATCCGGGTGGAATTTTATCGTTGAGAGTGGGTTTTGCAGTTCAGGGAACGCGTGAAATGCCACCTTTGCCTCCTCCTCAGCATCCATCAGCTCTGAGCGCACTGATGTGATGGCGCACAGACCCAGCCTTTGGATGGGATTGCTCCTAGCTGTACCTGTTCTGCCTGGCCAGGAGAGCACCGTGGCTCCTTGTGATGTTCTTGTGCCCTGTCACCATGTGCCCACTGCTCTTCCCATTGGATTCCTGCTCAGTGGGAAGTGAAAAGATGTAGCTGATCACTTGGCAAAGCGTTGGGAAAGTATTTAGCCTTTGCCAGGTTCAGAGAGGGGTTGATACAGCATCCGTGTGAGACAGGCTGAGACAGACGGCTCTGGAGAAGCCCAAGGGTGAGGTTTGGTAGTTCCCAAGCACATGCTGCCAGATGAGATCCACACATTCATTTGTTAATCCTAAACTGAGAGGCTCAGAGTTATCATCTGTTAGTTTAGAGCCTGGAAATGGAATGTAATGCTGTAGTGGGAGTGGATGACAGAGGTATCAAAAGCAACTGCAGCGTAATATCCCGCAGGACACCCAGAGGCTGGTTTGGCTGCATTGCTTAACTCAATAGCGTCTGCTGTCCAGAGCTTTTTCTCAAGTTACTAATACACTAACATATAATCCCTGCAGCTTGGCAATTGAATCTCACTGGTACAATGTTTAAACTCTGCAATAATAAGCACAGGTCTTCATCTGTCTTTGAAATTCTTTTTGAACCAGAATCATCACTTGGGTGCACGGGATTATTTAAAACCATGGACCCTGCACAGCATAACCCGCTGATCCCAGTGGAGTCACTCCCCATCTGCAAAGCCATCAGCAAAAGCAAATTTGATCCACTGCTTCTGAAAGTTTGTCATTAATACTTCTGTTTACATCTGTCTTACACAGCTCAGTGTGCTCTTACATTTAAATTTACAGGTAGGCTTCCATTTAAAGTTGGCGCTCTCTCCCCACTCAGACATTTAAGAGGGAAGTGTCCTGGCACTGGAGGAAGCACTGGAGAGAGTCTGAACCCTCTCCAGGATCTCTAAAGAAGACCGCGTAACAGGTTTCAGGCAGCGTTATTTCCGGAAGGTAATTGAGTGGGTTTTTAAAAGCCCTCCCAGACACCAAGAACATAGGAGGGCCTTGCTTTTGTACCTCTTCATCGCAGCGCTCGTGAGCAAGAGCAGGGCACTCCCCTTCCTGCTGCCACGTGCGAAGAGCCAAGTCACCAGCAGCCTAAGGTCTGAGACGCCGTGTGGGTTTGTGCCAACGAACGGGGCCGGTGGTGCTGGCTCCCTTTGAAGGAGGCTTTCTGCAGGAAGGCACCATCAGAGCTGCTGAATCCAAGTCCATAGAATTGCAAGCAACCGTGTAGGTTTTGAGTCAAAAAAATTTGCTCCTCACCTCTTGTGCGTCCAAAGCCATCAAAGCTTCTTCAGAGTGTGGCAATAAACCTGAGATCTTCAGTACCGAGGATTATACCTGGCAGGGACTACAGTGGGCCATGAGAAAAGATGGGCCATCAAAGGCTTTGTCCTTGGTTTTTCCAGTGGAGGAGGAGTGGAAATTGTGTGCTGTTATAGTGACTTTGAACAGTAAGGGCTCCGGCAGGATTTTTAGGATCTTCCCCTTGAGTTAAAGCATTTGAGAAGAGATCATTTTACAACAGAAAAAATACACGTTAATACCCCCCAGCCATTCCCCGTGGAAACTCAAACCAGTGCTACACTGAGATTTGAACTCTTTCTCCCCCACCTAAAAGAAACTGTACACTAAAAAAAAAGAAAAGAAGTCATCCTTCTTCACCACGTACAAAGGAGGCCGTGCTGGCTGCCGGGGAGTGTTTTTGTTGTCGTACAGCAGAGCATTGCACAGCCCCGCATGGTGCCGAACCGTGGCAGAGGTGGGACCCGCGGAGCGCAGGGTGTCGCCGGGGACAGCACGGGTTTGGTTGGGCCATCCGAGTCACCTGTTATGTAGCTGAAGAAGCTCTGGAAGTCACAGTGCAGTGTTGGTTTTGGTACTTGATTTGGTTTTGTTCAAGGTAGGAAGGCTTTCAGTCACGTAAGTACCCCGTTCTACTGATGGAAAAATTATAGCGTTTGTCTCTGCAAGGAGGATTGGCTCTTTCTCCAGTCTGAATTCTGCCCAAAGGAGCCTGCAAATCCAATGGCAAGCTTTCATCACTGCAACTCAACCTCTCGTTACTAAAGGGCTTCGGCTACTCGAAACGCTCTTTTATTTCCTCACTTCTGTAATATTTCTCTCTCCACACAAGTGGACCATTCTTCAGGCGGATGGTCTGCGTTTCGTAAGAGCAACAACACGAGAAGCCAGTTGGGAGCAGCCGGCTCCGTGAGAGGGAAACTCCCACTCTGTTTTGGAGGAATGGTTAATAGGAAAATGGATATTTTTTTTTCATCTTGGCTTTATAAGAATTATATAAAAATGTTTGACAGATGTGAGAAAAAGGTGGAAGCCCAAGGAATCTCTTGACACTTCCCAGTCAAGCCTTGTGCTCCGTGTCTGGGTCAGAGCTCACTTGAGTCAGCAGGAGCTTTTCCCTGGATTTCAGTGCGTTTTGGAGGAAGTCAGGGATTAAAAACCAACCAAGAACTCATATCCCCTCTCTGAACAGAGGTTCAGACCAGAGCTAGGTCCAGCTTTGTGTGGGCCCTGAGTGGTGACTCTGCCCTGGAAGCTGGCAGCGTAGGATCATTTTGGGGCGGATTATTTAAAACTCTTCCAGCAGTCAGCGCGCTCGGAGCATCGCCAAGCAGTGCCGACAGCTCTCGGGTGGCACTTCAACTCCTGGCACAGCTCTCGGGGCCAGGGCGACGGCTGCGTCTGTGACTCAGACCCGCTCGCCTCCGCTTTGTCATTTCTCTCCTCATTATATTCCACCTCCTATAGATTTCTTCCTCCTGAACGCTCAGAGGGATGCTCTGTGCAGGTGTGCGTGTTATGCAGGAAAGGAGAACGTGCGGCAGCCCGGCGGCACCCGGCAGGGACTCATTGCTGCCAGTTTGATCCGTAAGCTGACTTTTGCCTCCAGATTTCAGTGCCTCTGGAGAAGCCGAGAACCATTGGTTGTATTTTCATTCTAATGTTTCTCCGGCTTAATTATTCGAGGGTCTGTGTCGGAGTCTATCACTGTCAGATGTTGCTGCTGGAAGGGGATTTCAGCCAGGGAAAACTTCAGCTGGGTGGGTATGGACACAGGCTTCAGCGAGAGAGATGAAGTCCTCTTTGTTCCAATTTTTCCATTGCCTTTGGATCTGACTTTGTCTTTCTTCAGATCTGTGTTAAAATTGATTTTAAAAACCTCGACCAAAGAGAGAGAGAATTTACTCTACTCCCTGTCCTGAAATTACCATTTTTCCGCCCAGAGCTGCTGCGGTGCGGGGCCGTCTGAGCCCCAGGGTTGCCAGCCAGGCTCCTTGGGCAGAGGGTTTTCTTCAGACCATGCCCGGAGAAGCTGCCCCATGCCATGGCTGTGTGCCACCGGCTCCGCGGTCACGCCGACTCTGAGAGGTTTGTTCCCCACGGACTCGTGTGTCACCGTGCCGGCTGGTGGGTGACGAGAACAAACAGAAGCACCGGAGAGGAACGATGACAAAGGAACCACAGGGATCCATTTGTTTGTTTAGGAGGGGGTTGGGAGGCATTTTTTGATTTCGTGGCAACCTGTAGACAATCAGAAAATCAGCGTTCAGAAACTCAAACACTGAAGAACTGCTCACTAGGAAGAGGGCTTTTTCCGTGCAGGCTGTGGACAGCCGGGTACATTTCCAATTCTTTACTAATCAGCCTGGGTCCAGACCTGCATATTTATATAAAACCACTGATACTTTTATTACTGAAGACAGCCCAGAGATCAGGCCCCTACGGTTGGTCTAGAAATGGAATATTTGATTTTCCCCCAGTAATAGTCTGTTTTTTTCTTGTGTCTTGGCAGTTTGCACAAAAGCTCCGAAGTACGTGACATACGGCAAAGAGAACATCAAAATCTGCTGTGCCGTGTGATCGGCTCACATTGCAGCGGACGTGTTCCTGGCTCCGCAAAGCTTCACAGTCACAAAACTATTCCTTGCTTCTTGATGGGAATTCGTGCCTTCGCTTTAACTGTCTGCAATCATTCATAGGTATTTGCTCTCAAAACACGCAATGTTCATGCTTCCTTTAAATGTAAAATGTTCCTAGGACTGGTAAAGCGGGGCGGTGGGAAGTCCTGGGCGCTGCTGTTGTCTGGGCATCGCCGGAGGAGACGCTTTGGTGATGCACGCTTCCCCGGGGAAGTGGGTTTGATGCGAGGAGCACATCTCCAAGGGCAAGTGGGTATTTGCAGAGTCACTTGCATTCGTGCAGCCATGCCAAAATAGGGTGAAACCTTTTTTTCCCCCCTATTTGCGTGACGAACACGGTACAAGTGTGGGACCCATAAGAGCTCTCCTACCTTCTGTCATCCTTCCCTTGGTATGTCTGCCACTGCTTATGATGGTCAGGCATTTATTTGGTAACGACGGTCAGGACGACTCCGGCAGAGATGGTACTGACGTGTGGCTGCATTGAGCAAGCACAATCAAACAGGTCTTTTGAGCAATAACTGACAGAAGCCACTTCAGAAACCTCTACAAGATAAAGAGCGAGGCACGCGTGACAAAAGGAGAGACCAGACAATACAAGCGCAATTATTTATAACTGAAGGCTATATTATTCGCAATAAGTGATCAGCAAATCTTCAGCTAAAAACTACTTCCATGAAAATTTAGCATTAAAAAAGAAGGGATTTATCTTCAGTAGGATTTTCCTGCACTGGGCTCAACAGGAGGAATGAAAGATAAACATCGCTCTCGCAGGCAGAGACCAGGGAGGGAAGCCTGGTCAGCACAGCTGAATAGCTCCAGGCTTTTTGTTCCCCTTTTTGTTTGGTGGGAAGCGGCGAGATCCGGATAAAGGGCTGCTCGGGGGAGAGGAAGCTCTGCGTGGGGAGTCATCGAGCTCAGAGAAAATGCCACATCTCGGGGTTGTTTTTGTCAGACTAACAAATGCAGCCTTTTCCTCCCCATTAACCGCAGCCGTAGGATGCTCTGGGGTGCGTGGAGGCCAGCAGCTCCGGTGCGCTCTTTCTCACCCAGCTGCAAGCTCACACTGAACAGCGAGGGGTTGGAAGGAGGCTGTGTATCTTTGGCCTAAGGCACAGAAATTTGCTTTTGTAGGCTTCTGATTAGAAACACAGAGGGCGAATTCATCTTCTTAAGAGATGTACCTGGGCTTGGAAGCAGGATTGTTGCTTAGTTCCTGTACCCTGAGCTGCAGGTAGAAATAGAAATACCGCTACGTTGGCAAAACAGGGACCAGAAGCACACGTATGTGAGGTGTGGGGCTTTGGAAAGAAAGGATGGGAGGTGGTGTTCGAGGGAAGAACTGGGCCTGATGGTTTTTCTTCACAGCCACCAATTAGAGGGTGGGTTTTTTTCTTGCTGAAGCGCAGGAAAGGGGCTGGGATGTCTCTGCCTCCCTCAGTGCTCAGAGGAAGGATGTGTGGGGACACGAGCAGTGTTAGCTGTCAGCATCAGGGGAGACTGGACTGCTGAAAAGAGCCTAAATAGCCTGGATGAGAGAGAGATTCTCTGCTTGGATAGATTCTCTGCTAGCAGGGATAATCAACTTTTCTCTTTCAGGGTCCAGGCTGGTGAGCTGTGGACAGGAGCATATTCTCTGAGTGGGAGAAATAGCAGATGTGTTGTTCTTTACATCCCAAAGAACTCTCTATTCCCCCTTACCCCTTCCTAACCTGGTCAGAAGCGACTCCCTGTTGGTAGCATGGAGCTGAAAGAAGATAGGAGAGCATCCCAGAACCACTGGGATTTGGGGGATTTTAGAGATTTTCTTAGATATTGGTAAAATGATGAATGCAAGCACCGAGCGTTATTACTCGATTCACCTACGCTTCGTGCTGCCAGTAGCCCCAGGGCTGTTCTCTGCGCTGCCACTTGGAATTAGCACACCGAAGGGAAGGAGACTGTGATGGTATTTGTCTCCCAGGGAGGTGCTGAGACATGGCTGATGCTTGGCGGTTGACCTAGCACATGGTCTGAAGATGCCACCTCTGCCCAGTCCTGGAGCTGTCACAGCACTGCTCCTTGGCTGAGGTTCAAACACGCATCTCTAGAACCTCATCTGTCGTTTGAAAGAAGCAGCTGCTTTACGACGAGTGCAACACAGGCATATCTTAGTGAGGGAAGAGCCTCCTGCAACCCCTGGTCCTCAGTTTCATGACTCCTAGAAAGGGTGCCACTATAGAGGTCTAGAGGTCTTTCCAAGTTGCCTAATGTGCTTTTAAAAGATTAGATCTTATTTTTTTTTTTAAAGGACTTAGACATGTAGGATCATTTGATTGAAAATCACTGGGATTTAGGCACTGAAGCAGCTTGGAGGCTCCGCGCTGTAAAACAAATGCAGAGCGCAACCCTCCAGGATCCCCATGCAGCTCCCAGCTCCTTCTGCTGTGCTCAGGCCTCTCAGCCTCCAATGGCTGGAGGTTTATGTACGGATTGCAGAACGTGGCTGAAAAAAAAGCTGCCAAGGACGGGGAAGGAAAGGGGTTGAACATTGTCATAGCAATCTCGTCAGCGACACGTCCTGCCGTGTGGCGGTTCCCTCTGCTCAGGCCGGTCAGCTGTGAAACCCCTTGTTATCTGCTGTCAAAGGCAGGGCTGCTGTGGGGATCCCGTGCCTCAGTTTCCCCATTGCCGTTGTGAGGACGCAGAGGGGAGCGAGTGGAACAGCACCGTGCTGGCGCTCTGTGCGTGTTGTGTGCTGTTTTACACCGGCGAGGGAAGCTGCCTGCACTGCATTATGTATTAGGTTCTTGAAAGCATAACCAGTTATGCAATTATTAGAATTATATTTGCATTCACAACTAGGATGTATATAACGAGTATGGTAACGCATGCTAATTAAATACCAATTAATCATTTTAAAAAATGAGGTTTGAATCTATACAGCTATCACAGATGTAGTAAATACTCATTGCTTATAAAGAAAAAATCAGGTGTGTTTTAGTATGCAGCCCTAGTCCTCTCTAAACACACAGTGCCAATTATTTAAACAGATTTAACGTGTTCCTTATTCACATTACACAGCCACTGCGGACCGAGTGACGGTCATTATAATATATTCGACTGCTTTACATTACTGCACATCAATGCTCCCAGCTGCCCACATGGGGCTGGCTTGTGTTTCAACCAGCAGAAAATGTGCAAATTCATTACGTTTTGCCCTGCAAGGCAGAGGGGTTTACTCGTGCTTAATCCATCCAGGCAATCCAGACAGGCTGCTGAAAACCCGCCGTCGGCTTTTGTACGGTTTGAAGCTTTGTGGCTCTGGCGGGATATCTGACATCGCTTTATCCGCAGGCTTCAGGAGCTCTGCGGAGGAGAATCAAAGTCCACGTGGGGCTGAGAGCATTTGATGCTTCTGATTAAGAAACATCCAAAGTTGCTGCTGCCAGAGAGGGAAGAGGCTTTTGCATGCTCTCTCTCTGGTATGAGTTTCCCCTGCAAGTTGAGAGTTGCGTCGTAGCCCCGGGTGGGACAAATTCAAGCTGAATTAGCTGGACGTGCTGGCTGCTGCCTGGGGTGAACCGATGATGAACAAACTGGAGGGTTTGTAGCGTGCAGCTGAGCAGGGCATGGAAGTGAAGGTGTCTCTGGTCACCCTTACGGCAGGCAGGCATGCACAGCGGTGGCTGCGCTCACTGAGGATGGCACGTGCGTCCTCCCGTGCCCAGGGACGCCTGGGGTAGCAGAGGGCCGTGGCACGGTGAAGTTGTGGAAGTGGGGATGCAGAGAGGAGCATAGCTACAGGGTGGGGGTGAGGTGGCTGAGAAGGCTCAGCACTTCCCACAAGGCTTACAAGGGTGTTTTCCAGACTTTTGCCATGCCTGGTGTTTGCTGTTCATTATGTTTCGCCTTGGAAGCCATTTCCTCCATGAAAAACCAGGCTGATTGAAGAGTTCCTTTGTCTGGGCAGGATTTGGCCAGGACACCGTGCAGTGCGGGAAGTGCCTCTCTGTTCTGGTGCCTGTTTGCTCGCACAGGGCTGCACCACGCCGGACACCTCCATCATACACACCAGGAAGGTTTTACCTGCATTGAGGCCTAGGGCTGAGAGACTCACCTGGGAATTTCCCCAAATGAGCCCACCTCGCTCCCTGGGAGTGTCGGTGGCTGGCTACTGCGTGAGGGTGACAGCTGACGGCTGCCTTCAGAGATGTGGTCAACCCTGGGCTCCCACCTGAGCTTCACTGCCGTGGGATGGGGGGCTGAGTCCCACAGATAGCCAGTGTGGGGGTCCCTGTGGTGGACTGCCTCATTATTTACCCTTCCCCTTTTTTTATTTTAAGTTAAGAAATAATGTAACAAAAATCTGTTTTATACGAATTCTATGAGTTCCCTTGTCAAAAGTTAGGTGGTGTCAGAATTAAGGGTTTTCCTGCGGCCTCTGTTGTGTACGTGGACATTTCTTCAACACTTCTTTCAGGTAGTTTCAGTAGTTACTAAGCCCTGATGCATTTGGTCTCAGTAGAAATGCCCCCAAACTCCATACAACCCAGAACTGGGCTGAAACTACTTAGCAATATGTACATTCATGCTTTGCTAAGCTATCACCATTTTAAAGTGTCTGTACCTTCTCTAGGTACTTGTTGCAGTAAGTGCTCCAGCATCATGTTACTTTGAGTTTTACTTCCCACTCTTCTGCTTACTTCGTTCATCCTCACTTTTGAGAATCAGGCTTACTGATTTTCACAGCCTTTACCTTTAATTTCTGGAGCTGGTGGTACCTTAAATGGATGATCTCAGCTCATTTGGTTTCGTTCGGAAACCAGTCACCCCAAATCATCTTCAGAGATAAGTAATGAAACTAAGTTCAAGCGCTTCTCAAAGTGTTTTCCTAAGGCGCTTGTCTGAGCTCAAGCTGGGCTGCATTTATAGGACAATTTAGGTCTGAAGCTCACTTGAGACTTCATCAACAAGGTAAGAGAGTGCTAGTAATTACTCTAATTTTTCAAGTCAAGATATTTGTTTGGCAGAAGGCTTTGTGCTTCCTTTCATATTACTGCATCTCTCTCTTTTTTTTTTTTTCCCTAATAACTAGGAATGTGAAGGCTAGATTTGGTGTTTGTTGTTATTTGTTCTCATGGTCATGTTATTTCTCAACAGACAAATACAAATTTGCTCTTCCTATCAGCAAGATTTATTGCTGTATATTAACAAGAAAAAAAATGCCATTTTACTAAAAGTTCAATTTACATAGCCCAGACTGGATGGCAAATTCAGGAGCAGCAACAGGTGTAACATCGACCTCAGTAATACAAATGTAAAAATGATGGGGGTGTTAAAATGGTTGACCACTGTAGAAACCAAACATAATTCTGCATCCTCAGTAGGATTTTGGCTTAGAGACGTTAGGCTGGCGGTTTGCATTCTGCCAGCCCCAGAAAATGAAGTGCTGATGCAGTGAGGGTTGTGTTTTCATAGGTGTCAAGCAGGCAGGTCTCTCCCTGGCAGCAGCATCCTCCTCTCTCCTATCAAAGCATCATTCTGGTGTCTGCCTGTGTCGAGTGCTGCCAGCTCATTACACGTACTAATCACTGCAAATTACTTGAAGGCAGTCTTTTCGCAGATCTATCAGGAGAATTGATGCGGAGCCTTTAACCTTTGAATCACTTGGTTTGTGAGGGCGGCTGATGTTAACCCTGAGTTAATTGCTGTCCCATGGCTCTCGGGTGGGAGCTGTTGATCTCAAACTGATTCCCAGAGAACAACCAAGCAGGATATAAACCCACCAAAGCTAATGGAGCTGGCCTGGGATTAAATTCATCATAGAGAACAGACTTGGAGCAAATTTGTGACTATGGGGAATACACGTACCCTGTTTCTTTTCAAAAGATGAATGGGTGATTTTAAATGTCATTGCAGGCTTCTCTCATTAGGCTAAATTCACTTTAGAGGGCTTTGCTATTCAGAAGAACATCGCATGGAACAGAAAGTGCTCAGCCACAAAGCAAGCTATAAAAAGGTTAATGATTTTAAGGCAAAGTTAGATGTAAGCACTGATAATGTTACAAGTTGTGTTATTCCATTTTCTGTGGCAAGGCACATCTGTTTCTTTCATTTCAGTGCAAGTTTTTGTCTCATAAAAGAGCTTTAGGTTTGGGAGCGAGGTATTTGCGTGTGTTTTTCTGCTGGACACGTGAAAGGCCCGCAACCTGGCACTAGCACATGGGTATTTAAGCTTTTGCCTTCTAGCTTTGTTCTAGGAATAATGGGCAACTTCACTGATTCCCAGGTGGAATTAATGGGCGCTTCTCACAAATTTTAAAAAGCCACAAACAAACCCAAATCTTGATTCTGGCCCTTTCAGAGGCCTGGGTTCAAACCCCCTGTTGCTGCGTCTCGGTGGAGCTGATGATAACGTGGACAAGGATAAGAGTGGGTTGTTACAGCTGTCTTCAAGCCTGATGAGCTGAGGTGGGGGAAAAAAAGAAAGAAACAAGAAACTGTGCGTGAATTCTGTCCAGCAGCCTCTTTCATGGGGATTTTTATTATGTGTGGTGTGTATTGAGGGAACTGGAGCAGAAGACAGACACATGGCTTTGTCACAGTTGTGAAGAAACCCGAGTTTGGGCTGGAGATCAGCCTCGAAACGCAGCTCCTGTCCCTCCCCACGAACGAGTCCTGCGCTGAGCCACTTCATGCTGCCCCTTGAGATGAGTTATTTCAGGATAGGTGCTTCCATCAACAGGACTCTGATGCCTGCTTGAGACTCCCAACGAAGGACGGTGCGGTGGAGTCGGATGATGGATGAGCCAGGGCCGAGGCTTGGGCTGCTCTGGTGTCGTGGGCTTTTTCCGGAGCAGGGAGCGTTGTGAGCAGGAAGGAAGGGTTTGCTGAGAATAAATTTGACACAGTGGGACAAAGTGTTCCCCTTCAATCTGTTCTACAGCCAGAATAGCAGCAGCGTTTCTGCCAAGTAAGGGGCCTGCGGCAGGAACAGTTTGGCAAGGGAGAGAACTATAGCCAAATCTGTGCGAAGCAGCCTGATAGCGGGTGGCTGGATTACGCAATCTGACTGATATTCAAAATTCATTATCTCTTGCAAAGTGTCTCTGAGTGAAACAGAATGGTGGAGCAGACAACTCTTTTTGTTTTGTTTTGTTTTGTTTTGTTTTTTTTCTCTCCACCCCCTTCCAAAAGTTGTGCATTTAAACACTTCCACTCAAATTTGTGAAATTTGAAAAGTAAGACTGGGAGGACAGAGCTTGTAGTGGAAACCCTTGTGAGGAACCTGGGGGCAGGGCTAGAAAATGAGCTATTGCAATGTCCAAAATCCTTGGGTTTGTTGAAACTTGGTCCTGGAAGGGATGAGCCAGAAAGGAATCCTAAGAAAAAGAGGGAAAATATGATATCCTTTCACTTCACTGTGCTCTTTTGTAAGTGCAGTCATTTCTGGGAGAAGTATCAAGATTTACAGCTATTTGCAACGCTGCCATGTGGGATGAATGAGCTCCCGTGAATGGAAGAATCATCATCATGAAGAAATCGGTGTGGTTTTGCCTTGGAAATCGTTATCACTGTTCAACAGTTGTGCTCGACTGCTTCTACTGTTCTGCTGTGTACAAAAGAGAATAATCTTCTAATTGCCTGGCTTGCAAATTAAAGAAATCTGGCTGATTTGTTCTCACTGGGAGTAACTTTGACCTCACAAGCTTGAATTTTACTACTAGTTAAGGTGTATTTAGGAAAATAGCTGTCTTGTCCCTCTTGTAGTCTTATTCTAGGAACAGGGGAGGACTGAGCCTGGGTTGCAGATGCCACAAAGATGTCAGGGCTGAAAGAAAAACGTTGTTCCTTGTAACGCTCTCTCTTGTTGACTTAGTCAGTACATTCTGAAGCCCAGGAGAGGTGATAAACAAAAGCAGCCTGTGGAGACATTTTACATTCTGATGCTTTTCAAAGTACGTCCCTAGTTTGGAGCAGGCTGTTCCCATAAACAATCCTAGAAATGCAGTCTAGTATGGAGCAAAAGGCTTGACTCTTCATTAGCCAAGCTCAGTAATGACATCCAGCATAAATGAATGTCCTGGTTCTGGCTAGGACAGAGTTAATTTTCACCTGAGCTGGGAGAGGGGCTGGAGTGGTGGCACCTGTGGCTGGGGACACAGCTGGGATAGGTTACCAATCAGCCAACAGCTGGGCCACCTTACCCAAATTGGCCCAAGGGCTGTTCCCTCCGCTGTCCCATCATGCTCGGTGTGTCAGTGAGGAGGGGGCTGAGGGGGGGTTGCTGCCACTCCGGAGGAAGCTGGACATCAGGATCCACCATGAGCTATGGTACTGGAAATTGTGTGCTTGTGTGGTCTCTCTTACTGTTTTTGCTTTCAGTCTCTGTCTTCTTTCCCTCTGTTGTTCTCTTAAGCTGTGTTTATCTCAACCTAGGAGTTTTGCCTTCTCTTTCCTGAGTCTCATCCCTGTCCTGCTGCAGGGGCGTGGTGATTTGGGAGTCAGTGAGCGACTGTGTGGTATTTTAGCTGCAGAGTAGGGCTAAACCATGACAATGAACCTGCAAAGAAATTAGTGAGAATAAGCTGCAGCCCAGGTCTGAATATTTTCTGTATTGCTACCTCTGAGCCCTAAGGAGTCCATCTGGACTATGGGCTGGTATTGGTGCACTTTGCTTCATCTTTCGTTTTGGGGTTAAAATAATGAGTGTTTACATACAGCTGGGGGAACGTGCATGATACCACTGCTACGACCGGGTCTGTGACTACAAGTTTTGATGTGAAACAGTCCTGCACAGGGTAAGAGGAACCCCTCTTGGCTCCAAGCCTTGGCTGTTCCGAAGCCGGTTCCTTCGGCTGGCTGTTGCCAGAGGAGCGGAGCCTTCCTAGGGTTTGATCCTCTGAGCTACTGTGTAAACTTGGACCAACTGCTTCCACCTTCTGTGCTTCCCAGAGCAGGTCTGAAACAAAAGCATGCTTGCTACAAGTTCCCAGTGCCACTTTGGCAATGCATGTACTGAGTTTTCCATTTTCCTTCTCTAGATTTTATTTCCTTTCACTTTCTAAGTTTCTTCCCTTTTCCCCAAGGGAGTGCTTATGTTCTCAGGTTAAAATGAGAAGTTCATTCAGTTTTCCATGAAGGCTAATTTGTTAAAAATACAGTTTTAGTATCCTTTCAAATGTTATTTTCCATATAAAAATATTTATTTTACTAAAACCACATCTTTCTGATGGAAAAATATGTGGGCATTAAAAAAAAAAATCAACCACTGTCTGGTAGCTTCAGTATAGAAATGTTTCTGTGGTACAACCATGATTTTATGGAGTAAAGCAATTAGAGATAATTGGCTAAGTTCTTCACTTTAACAAAAGGTAATTGATTGTAAGATTATTTTTAGCTAAGGTGTGAAAGCTTCACTCACTAGAACCTTGCTGTGATCTTCTGAATCATTCATGTTTCACAGTTTAAATATTAACATTTCTAGGTTTTCTATTACTTTATTGATGCAGTCATGGAGCGGTGGAAGCTAGGTAAAAGCTTGCAAGGTTTTGTGGCAAACTGCCCCTAGACAACCCAGTAAAAGCCAAAATATTATTGGAAGAGAAGGATTAGAAAGTAAAAGAAATGGTAACAATAAGTCTTGAGGAAACGCCTCTTCTCTCTTGGAGATCTGGATATAGCTTACTTCCTCCAGCCCTCTCCACGTCTTCCTCCCTGGAATGACTGTCACTCATTCTGGGTCACAAAATCCTTTCTCAAGTTACAGGAGTGTCGTGGTCTCTCACGCGCCGGTCTCCTTACAACACTACAGCGCAGACCCTTCCAAGTGGTGTCATTCTGCGCTCTGTTAAGTAACTGGGGGAGAAAGTGGTTTTAATTTGGCTGCATACAAATCTCCAGTGAAATTGACTTTAACTTTTGAAAATCCATAGGTGGAATTAATCTACAGTAAAGATAAAGTCTTTTACTGATTAAATATCACTACATCCTGTGAGGACAAAATACTTAGCTCTTTAACTACTTGAACTCTTAGAGAGACTTCCAGGGGGAATGGGAAAAAAATAAAAAAAGAGTAAAGAAAGTCTTCATTATTTTAGTATTTGAAGGGGTGATCCTATCTCTTGGCTCTCCAGTGTATATTCTGATTAAAAAGCTCAGCCTTCCAGATCTTTCCAGATTTGTATGGATCGTTAGGAAGAACGTTAGGTGATGCTTTCTGGGTTGCTGGAGTGGTGTTTCCAAGCAGCCGTAGGCACAGAGGAGTCGTGGGTTGCGTGGCAATGTGAAAAGTCCTTCATCTCAATGCACTGCCTTTTGAGACGTGAGCGCGAATGTTTCCTCTTCTCTAGTGACGTTAGTTGTTTTGCAGAAAACATTACTGAGAGAGAGAAAATAGGAGATTATTTTTTTTTTTTTTCCCCAGGGCCGTGTTGCCAAAGGCCAGGCTGGAGCCTGGAGTGGGGTTACAAAGATAACCTGTCTTTAACCTCTTGTCCCTGCCCTGAAGTACAATTTGGAGACGTTGGGACAAACAAGGCCTGCAAAGTGTGGTGTGCTGTACAGGGCTGGAACCGAAGAGCTGCTTTTGTACGGATCTTGGGCTTCCTCCCGCAACCCAATTTAAAAGCGAGAAAGGCCTCCAAGCAGCACCAAGGGGGAGGTGTCTGCCTTGGCACAGCAGAAAGCTTTCTTGGGGGGCTGGTTACAAACTTGTAGGCAGTGCAAAAAGCTTCATGCCAACCTGTTTTTAATTCCAGCACCTGAGGAGCCTTCTGAAACTCAAGGCGGATCTACCTGGGACACCATCGCACTGGCAGGCGGTGTTGGAGGAAGGACAAGGTCCTGGCCAACGCAGCCCACTGAGCGTGAAAAATCTCCTGGCCCCCTCTCCTCGCAGAGGACACCCATGTGTCATGGAAAGCGCAGCAGGTAACACCCGGAGATGTAAAGCAACTGGGGCATCTCGGAGATGCAGAAACCTGGTCCCTCCTTTCCCTTCTGCAGGGGGTGGTCTTGTCCCATCTGACCTTCTGACTCTGTCTGTGCTGGTTAGACCAGGCTTTGCAGTGTCAGGCCTTCATGTGGCGATGTTAGCGTGTAACCTCCAGTAGTTTAGCCAGTTGTTTTAAAAATGAACCTTTGGTACTGAGACCTCCTCTTATGGAGAAATGGTGTTGGTTCCTGCTTAGGGCAGTGAGAAGCTGCTGGCAGCTGTCGCTGCACACGAGTCCTTCGGGGCTGATGAATTTAGGGCAGATTTTCTGTTGTGATTAAAATACAGGACCTGCAAGACCATTGCACCAGTGGCAGCAGCATGTAAATAAATGTGTGGAAACAACAGTTTTTTCAAGCATTCCAAACACGTTCTGGATTCATGTTTCTTCTGCCTGTCAGATATCTTAAAAAGAGTGTGACCAAAACAGTGATTTTACAAATTCCATTTTGACTTTACCTTACCTTTCAGAGTGAAAAAACTAAGAACTTGGTTCAGGGCTATTGTATTATTCGCGACTCTTGAAAGCAAAGAATCTGGACTATTTATTTAACTGAAATGTAAGGTTGTGACGCTTTGCTGGTAGGCAAGTTGTGGGCTTGGAACAGGGCCGTGTGTTTGCACTGGCGGGGAACTCAAACTGCCAACTACAGGCTGATGCTGTCTGCTGGTGAGTCAAAATGTGATGACAATAGAAGCCGTGTTTCGGAAACAAAGTGTTAGCACTGATCATATTTTTCCCCGTCAGCAAAAGAGGGTGCCTGTTTCTGAGAAATGGGATCCATTTTAGGTTATAGCTTCTTTTGAATAGCATCATGAAGAAATATGATGCGCGTTTCCATGGATAAGAGCCCACATTAATTATGTTGAAAGTCTGCAGAGAGCTCTGCACTGTCATTGCACAGTGGTGTGCGTAGATACCACCACTGATTCATCTGAAAGTGTTGTCATGATCTTTAATTTGCTTAGAATTTTTTTTTAATTCTCTGTCCTTGGCATCTGTGTGCAACTGTGTGCTGTACTTGGAATTAAACAGATATTTTGGAAGTGGATGTTAGGTGGTCTGTTTCTAGATACCAGTGTCAAGAAATGTTACATGATTATCAAAGTTCATGAGGGAAGAGGATGTATTGTGATGGAACATGAATACTTGGTTTTGGTCTTTCCACTGTAGCAGTTATCGCAGTCATTGGGGAGAAACAACGAAGAGTTCCTTCATTTTTAATTGTCCATTCTTCTGTTTTTATCATCGTGGAGAGAAACTGCCAGAGAGAGGTCACTGTCAGCGACCTGCAAGGATGGGATCCTCTCTGGCTTTGTTTGAGGGCAAGCAGGGTCCAAGATGGGTACGCTGATCGTAGGGTTGCTCTGGTGGGAAATCTTCAAGGGCAGGAAAAAGTCACGCCAGGAGCATGCCAGCTTTATTAGGAGTAAGGTTTGTTGGTGTAAGCATGTCCATTAGGAGTTGGAAGGGCAGAGGATCTCCGTACAGCTGAAGGTTAGCAAACTCCCTGTGGTTGCTGTGGCAAAAATAATTTTGTGAGCCTGACAGATTTTATTTGGTACCCTGCTTGGCATAAGTCATCTCTTTCTGCCATGTGCTGTCCCTGCAGGAGAAGGGACTGCTGCGTATTTAAAGCAGCAGCAGGAAAGCTTCTCTAATGCAGATGAGGCCAGGAACTGCGTGTCAGGCTTGGGGCTGGATTGAGCCAGGTCCTTGGGACTCCTGAGGATGTAAGGTGGGTGTTGGGTGTGGTGGCAGCCCCATGGAGATGGTGGCTGTTTATGTTCACCAGGATGAACATGAGCAACTTTCCTCGGCACGAAATGCGCTGTAGGAATAATGGAAGTGACACGTGTGATTCTCACTATTTATTAGGAAGAAATTTTTTACGCTGAGGGTGGTGGAGCCCTGGCCCAGGTTGCCCAGAGAGGTGGTGGATGCCCCATCCCTGGAAACATTCCAGGCCAGGTTGGCCGGGGCTCTGAGAAACCTGATCT
The DNA here is from genome assembly GCA_009806455.1 of Tetrax tetrax. Taxonomy (NCBI): domain Eukaryota; kingdom Metazoa; phylum Chordata; class Aves; order Otidiformes; family Otididae; genus Tetrax; species Tetrax tetrax. The sequence continues at coordinate 206,141 of WHYT01017881.1, forward strand.
GGTTGGAGATGTCCCTGCTCCTGGCAGGTCCCTTCCCACCCAAACCATTCTATGATTTAAAGCCCTGCTTATTGGGGATACAAGCACAGTACACCAATAGACTGATAAGTTTAAATTCAGTTCTCCCTCTGACCTAACAAACCATTTTTAATGGACATGTTCTTTATTAAACAGCTGAAAGAATCAAAATGACATCTTATATTCCCACTCCAGGCAGTGAGATTCCTGGGAAATGCATTAAATTGTCTCTTTGCTGATCAGATAAAGAGGGTGAATAAAGGCAAATTATACTGCAACATCATTGTTTTTAATTAGATTTTTTTTTTTTTTTTTTAATAAGTGGAGGAGTAGATGTAACTGGTTTGTTCTTG
>WHYT01017881.1:219692-243251 GCA_009806455.1 Tetrax tetrax
AAGTTGACTGAGCTTCAAAGTCTGAATTCTGGCCAGTCCAAATTTAAGGGGTTGTCAACAGAAAATGTGCAGCACTGACAGTTAGAAATCCCTCATTTTAATGGGCATTTCAGAGCAGCCATCAAAAACCTAAGACATGTAGTGAGGATTCTGAAATGGCGAAAGCCAGCTGTTTTTATTAACTAAATAATTAGCTTGTCGCTTAAATATTAGAGCGTGTCTGTGTTGCAGATTCAGAGGCTCGAATACGATGCTGTTAAGACAAGATTCTCTCTCTGGCCAGAGAAAGGATCTGTAAGTACCAAAGCCAATAAGCACATATTTTGCTGAAACTCTGCTTTTCTAAACGCTTTGAGATTTGTGCACAGAGCCAGTGGAATTCGCGCTGGGTCAGCTTTGCTTTTCACACCTGAAGATGCTGAACGCAAGGTTCAGGTGAGACCAGGTGTCCGACCACCAGCGTGTTCTCCGGCATCATTATCAGATTTAGATGGCTTTAGCCTGCTGTCAGGAAAGATTTGTCTCTCTTATCACCTACGCGGCAACTTCTTCCTTGCAGGTGCTGGGTGGGATGCGCAGGCAGCAGCAGGGGATGGTTTCCTGCCACCTCTGCTCAGTGCTGTGTAATGGGATTTTCACAATCCGTTTCCTTTGTGCGCGGCTCTTCGGGGAAAGTTCTGCCTTCCTGCAGACAGGCAGGTTTGTGAGATGTGGCAAGGGATTATCTCTCTTCAGATGCTGCGTTTGCATTCTATAGAAACCATACTGGTATTCTCTTACTGCATTTGCAAAACACCCACAAGTCATAAGAAATATGAATTATTAATCTCTAATTATTTAGAATAAAAACTTCATACTGGTGCTGTCTCACAAGCAAAGAGCTCAATTTGCTCAGCTTTTGAAGTCCAGTGAAGTGTCTGTGGTTTTCAGTGGAAGAATTGGGACACTGAAGTGTTGTGGTGACCTCAGTAAGTCATTGATTTTCTAATTGAGACCTTAATCCAAGAAAAATGAGGAAGCTTCAGTTTACTTCTCACCCTCACAACAGATAAGGATGCTAACCACCAGCAAAATGTTCTAATGATTGTATTGCGTTGGTCCTCTTAAAAGAGGCAAATGCTTTAAATAGAATTATGATAATGATGTGATCATTGTCTAGGCTGGCTTAATGAGTTTAGCGGCTGTTGCAATATTAAATACTTAGCACTTAAGAAAAATACCTCCTGTTTCATTCCAAAAAGATCCAAACAAGCTGGTAGAGCTTTTGCTATTGTGCTGGATACATCACGTGTAGTTCCATACGCTGCCAAAATAACTGCTAGTTTGGACACTGCAGTGTCTGGATTTGGCAGCTTTGGTGCCTCAACATAAACATGAGAATAGGCGCTTGGAGGCTGTACACTGAACTGATTAATAAATTATATGAAAGTTTGAAATATCAGAGGGTGGGAACGTGGTTGGAGTGGGCATGATATGCAGGTATGTGTATTTAAAAAGAAAAAAAGTGAGAGTGTCAGGACAAAGAGGGTTCTGTGTCAGTCCTGCATAATAAATCTGGGCATTGAGGGGGTTTGCAAAGACAAAACCAAGATGCAGTGTGCTGGGGAGAAGCAAGGAGGCTCCATAGGAGACCCTGTCCCTGGACTGGTTCTGTTGGGCCATCTCCAGTTGCTCTGTTAGACACTGGAGACGGCCCCATGGACGCTTCCATTAGTGCTGTGGATTTGCCACTTCTTGGCTGCACTGCCCCGGGAATGCCTTTGTGTCTCGGCTTGTGTCCTGCGTAGGAGGAGAGGCAAAGGGCAGGTGGTGATGGAGAAAGCTTGCATGGCTTGGCTGGAGAGCTCCTCTTGACCGGCCCTGGTCCAACTGAGTGTCACAGGGTCTGCAAAAATGCTGGGCAAGGGTCAGAAAACACATGCAAGAAAGCCCAAATTTCAGTAGAGTTTCTTGTTTGAGAGCAAAATAACTATGTAACTTGGATGATGGAAAGACTCCTTTGTCTTGACTCCTTTTTGTCTGAAATTGAGGGGGCTCTACGTTATGTCACTCATTGCTAAATTTGAGGCTGAAATATGTGATATCCCACAGAATGAGGTATCCCCTTTGTACCCCATTTTGAATGGGAGTGTTCAGTTCCTGTGCCTGGCTGCTGCTCTTCAGCAAGAATTTTCATTTGAAAAGTGTATAATGTAAATGTTCCCACCTTCTGTTTCAGTGCAAAGGAGCTAGATCAGGACTGAGAATGGCATCTTTGGGAATTAATGTATTTTGTGTACTGGAAGTCTGAAATGATTTTCCAGGCTGTTGAAATTTAATTAATTTTACTGCTTAATAACAATGCTTTGTATCTTCTGTTAATCCCAAACAAAAATTAATTCAGACATCCGTGACTTCCGATGGGAGATGTGAGCAAATAAGAGCTACTTACAATTTCTGGGTTTGGTGAGAGAAGCAATCATTTTGCCCTCATCACTGGAAACCCCTTTGCAGACTCTGAAAGTTCTGAATGAAAGAAAATTTTGAGACTTGCCTAGAGTGTTAAAGATACTCGGAGTATTAATACAGTAATAAGCTTCATGCTGTGGTTTGCACGGCAGAGGTGTTAAAGGGTTAAGGAGAACGCAAGCAGAGATGCAACAGCTCATCACTCAGTTTGGAAAGTCCCACGAGTGACAGCGATCTGATTCACGGCATGCGTCTGAAATAAATGTCAGGTTTCGTTGGTACCGGCGTAGAGATCCAGGCACGAAAGCTGTCCCTGCTTTGCGGGGTTTATTGATACGGTCAGGTGATTACCTATGTGCTTGGAAATGTGGCAGGAGGCACAGAAAATACATACTTGTATGTTATTTGGAGTAAATGTTCTGCTTTTTTCATTTAGTCAATTAAGACGTTGTTTGTAAGTACAGAATGTTTGTTCTGGACCGACTGATACACGAAGCCGAGCTGGGGCTGTGCTTTGTGGGAACAAACAGTCCTGTGGAATTGTGTACTCGCCGTTTGGAGCGGGGAAGAGCGTCAAATGCAAGTAGATTTTGTAAAATCTCTCCAGTTTCTCAGTGTGAATATCAATGATAGTGTGGTTTGTTGTTTTTTTTTAATGATAAACTCATTCAGATATTAAATTACTGGAAAGAAATCCACTGTGTCAACAAAGATGCCTGAATGAGTCATGTGCATTTATAAATATAAAGGATGTCATTATGATTGGTTTCTGACCCTAACAAAAAAAAGCCACTTCACAATTTCCCTGGAGTTTTCACTTAAAAACACATACCACTCTAACATAATAAATAAATACCAGTGGTATTGAAATTCTGCACATGAAACTCTGAACCTCTGTTGATTGTCTTAGTATAAAAATCTATACCAACTTTTTTGTGGGCCTTTTAGCATATAGAGGTATGGGGGGGGGGTTGTGTGTGTGTGCATGTGTATATGTATCTGAATATATATAATAGGTACAAGGTAACTATGCTTGCAGCTATATAGGGAAATATCATACACATACCTTTTATTTTCACCTGTACATAAAGCTGCAGTAGCTAAACCCTGTGTAGCTTCTGAAAATATTTAAAGGCTTGATAGAAATACACCTATAAAACCATCTTATTGGGAAGATATCAGGAAAGAAAAAAAAAAAAATCAAATGGCTTCTGCAGTTCTGGTATTGTAAATCCCTGAGGCTGGGAGAGAAATCCTGTTTTCTTGCTGGGTTCCTCTCCGGCGACTGGAAATGGAGCGCGTCCCTTCACGCGATGGGGTAAGGGACCTCCGCCCTGGCTTCCTCCTGCTCCGTTCCTGCTTACCCAGGCAAGCTGCAGCTTTCCTTCCTCAGGTGCACAACTCCGATTTGGACTCTCTAACCTCCAACTGCAGAGGCGTATCCTAAAGCTGCAGGTGCTCTTGTAGCTCATTTTCGGGCTCTCTGGCCAGGATGAATTTTAAAAATCCTGACTCTTCCTCCTCTCTCCCATCAGCTTTCTGAAAATCAGTTTTAAGTGCTGCTTTTTTTGAAACTCTCCAAAGGGATGTAAAAATGAATACTTAATCGTTATGAATAAACCAACCTTTTCCAAAGGAAAGCAGCTTGGAAAAATGTGCTTTTTGGAGCAGCAAAGGGATGATTCCTGACAATTTCAACCTAGAGCAACTCCTGATGAGCTCCCTGGCTTGGGTAATAGGGGAGGCCGCAGACAATGAGCACAACAGCCCCTCGTCCCATCCAGCTGGTGAAGGCAGAAGCGGTTTTGGCCCTGTTATGTGACATTTATAAAACATGACACTGTCGTCTGCTGCGGATCTTGTCCAGAGGTAATTCAAGGGTGAGGTGTCCCAGCTTGAGTAAGACTGATTTGTTTTGGTTTTGGGTGAATACCAAATAATTTTTCATCACGACATTCACCCCTTGAGATCCCTCCCCAAATGATGGATGTAGGTTTGTAAACACAGAGCTGGTCTGGGCCACTGAACCTGGCCCTGGGACAGAGAAGTGCTGGGGAGATGCGGGAGGCAGAGTGGGTGCCCCTTGCTCATCCCTTGGCAGCTGATGGTCAAGCCAAGGGCTGCGGCTCTGCGTTATTTTGGGAATGTATCTGTATCTAGGATGAGAGTTGTGGGATGGAGAGAGGTCAAAGACTGAACAGTTGCAGAGACCAAATACCCTAAAGTTGACCCCATCAGTGTTAAAAGTGAGGTTCTTGGCCAGCTGTGCAGCTACAACTGCCTAAATCATATAAGTCAGTTTTACCAGGGTACACTTTATAAGCCGTGAATTCATTTGAAAGCACATTGTTTCCAGCTTCAGTCCATCGTTAGCAATGAAAAGACTTTGGAGTGCTTTGGTCGGATGCTGCGGGAGCGAGCGCTGATGTACGGCAGCCAGGAGCAGTTTGCCTGAGAGGTGCTGTGGGTTTTGTCAGCCTGAGGGGCCGCATCGGCTGCGCCTGGTGCTCTCTGCTTGTCTGAGTGAATGAAATGTCACAACATCACAGGGCGGAGAAGGGACGTCATGTGGCTGCATGCTTGGCCCTGCAGCAGGTGCTGGACTGCTCTTGTTTTCAGCTCTTAGTATTATTTAACAAAATAAATAAAATAAATATACATGACAAAGGCAGTGAACAGGATCATGGCTCTTTATTTCTTTTTAATTTTGACAAAGCAATGAAGTCATATGCCAACATAGCATGGAATTACGTTTTGGGGTTTTTTTTGGTTTTTTTGTTTTTGTTTTTGTTTTTGTTTTTTTTGTTAAATAAAATCCAAGAGTGCTGTGCTAAAATCCCAGGAAACTTTGAGGGTAGCGAAGGGGGGAGTGTAAATACGAAGTGCCCTGTAGCCTGGAAGTTTATGAGGCATTAAAGCAGCGCCTGGAGCCCTTTGGTGCTGTACAAACCGCTCTGTTACATAAGCGTGTCGTCTTACGGCTTAATTCATGGATATGAATTCCCTCCAGGCTAATGATAGAGCCATGCCTCAGCCTAGAAATGTCTGCTGTTTATTTACTTTATGGATCTGAGGGAGTGAGAAGGTTCAGCTGTGTTTAACTCTTTCTGGGCTTGATGGGTGCTACATTGCAAGAATTGCAGTTGTGGTGGCCATGGAACTGTGGTGATGTTTGCTTCCCTGCTCAGCCTTTCCTCAAATCGTATTTGTAGCTTCAAACTGCTGCAATATCACTAAGGATTTTTTCTACAAACTAAAAATTCTGGCACAAAGTTTGCACGATAGGATAAGGGTTTCCAGGAACGATCAGCCTAGGTCTGGACCTGACAAAATCCCAGGGATGCTGCCGGCGTCGCTGGAGGAAGCAGAGCTGGGGAGGGTTTGTGGCAGCTGGCTGTGCTGCCGAATTTGGGTCAGCCTGGACTGCGTCTTCTGTGTCCAGTCAGCCTCGCTGCCCGAGTGAAATCACCATTTGGGCAGGTGCTACAGCTGGAACTGTTTGTGTGAACAGCTTTTTGCCTTGAATGGGCTTAAAACAGTTTAATCAACGTGATCCCAAGGAAAAAGTAAAGCGATACGTTATGGAGCTTCCTCTGCGCTCCTAGTACAGGCGTGAAAGCAGCCTTGGATGGTTCAGAAATGTCTTGAAATAATCTTCGTATTGCGCCAGTTCGCATATTCTGGCACGGGCTCTGGTGATGATGTTGGAGCGGCTGAGGCTCGGTGGTGCCCAGGAGATGAGTCACTTGTTTGTCAGAGGCTCGGTGTTTCGGACTCCTGGGTGCCGCTGGCCCGCAGGATGTCACCGATGAGCCTTAGGGTGCTTTGGGGGACAGGTGTGGTGGCTTGGCGTAGGCTCACATGCACAGCGTTGTGTTTACACTGCAAAACAAGGAGTTTTTAGTACTTAGAGGGTCCTCTGTGTGTGTGTGTGTGTGTATATATATATATTTATTTTTCAAATGTCCATATTGTTGGGTATTTGCGCTGAAGAAGAAAGACTTGAGGAGAGATGCTTGCCTGTGGAGAAGTTGTTGGTGAAGTCCCATGGGCGTGCTCTGGGCCTCAGACCACTGTGTGTCCTGCCTGGATGTGGTGTCACCCACTGAGAGCCATCTCCAGTCCGTCTGTGTCCCACTTTCCCTCCCAGGACATTGCTGCGGGGAGGCAGCTGGTGGCACTTACCTGAGTTAAGGCTGTTGAGACTTTCTGATGGAAGGCTGGATTTCTTGTTTTTAAAAATAATCCGTATCGCCAAACCCTTCTAGCTGCTTATCAGACAACGGGGAGCAATCTTTTCTTGGCCAAACGTGAACTTTTGTAGGGTTTGGCTGAAAAGCATCTATTTTCAATGCTTTATTTCCAAAAGTAACTTTGGCTGATAGGAACCAGGGAAATAAAGTTTTTGTCATCTATAGTGATCCCTCTTTTTGATGTTGAAATTATTAATATGAAAAGGATCCTCCTGGATCTAATACGAACGCTGAGGTGTTAGAGCTTGGATAAATACTAATTATATGTACTGCAATTATTTAAAACCAGCAGAATCAAATGTCTTGCAGTGTAACCGAACAATACAGATCTCTTTTACTCATCTCCATTCCCGGTGTTTCAGTTTTCCCAGTCACCTGTCAGTTATTTGATGTTTTTGGGTGACGCAGGGTTGGGCACGGAGCGCTAAAGCGGCTGCCGGGAGGTTGGTGAAATTCCTAATGCTGTTGCTGGTTTGCTGGATTTTGGGTAAATTCTTTGCTGTAAACAGATGATCGTATTTATCGCTGTTCTCAAGTGCTTTGATTTCTACAGGTAAAACACTAGGAATAAATTATTTTTATTTTACGTTTACACAATGCGCCTTTCTTCCCTCTTCAGTCCCTCTGGTTCCTATTTTGATGATCTCTTTATTTTCTGCTTGTCCTTTATTTTCACTTGGCTGCGATGCAGGAGCCCAAGGACCCATTTTCAAAGAGAATTCAGAAGGTCTGACTGACCTTCACGTGCTCTCCAACAGCCTCCTAGGTCTCAGTAAATAACGACCACGCACACTAATTTTCCCAGCATGTGTAGTTGCCGTTAATATTAACAGCAGCTCTTATTTGCTAAATAGCCTTGGTTAACTGTGCATTTATTGTAGGTTGTTTGAATAAAGTCTGAATGTCATCACTGCTATGTAGCAGCTGCTGGCTTGAGGATGAAGGAAAGAGAAGAAATAATTACCAGGCAGGTAGCCTGTAATTACCTGGATCGCACGGTCTTGCGGTGCAATCAAGTGCTCGGCGCTTGCCATGTCAATGAGGTGACCTGCTTGGCTCCTGCGTGACTTGAGCCATAGGCTTAGGTACAGGGCACTTCCACTGGAGAACCTTTCCAAAAGCTGAGTTCCTTCCCAAGCCTGATTCCTGACTGGGGTAAATCCTGCACGGGTCTTGTGAGGGAGGCAGAGTGCTGTGGGCTAAAGTCACGCTTTGGGTCACTTCACTGGCTGTCCTAGTTGATGTATCTGGCAGGGGTTAGTGTGGTGGAGCTTTGCAAAATTGAGTTCTCTTATTTTGGCAGCTGGAGTAATTCTGAGTTGTAATTTAAATATCTGTTTAATAATCAGAAATGTTTTTTTTTTTGTCAGTGAATCTGATTAATATTTTATGGGAGGTAGAATCTCCTATTTATCTCACTCCCTTATGCTGCAGCATTTTAAATTGCCTTTCCATCGTTAGAATGGCAAATGGGGAGGAAGGGTGAGAATTAAGGATGCTATTTTCTAGGCTGCCTTTCATCTTAAGGAAATGGAGCTAATTACAAAACGCCCTTTGCTCCAAGAAATGCCTAATGGCTGCAAGGGCACACAATCTGCTTGGCGGTGCTGAACTGTGTTAGTTCACCCTGATAACACGCAACCTAGATGAGATTTCTTCAGCCTCAGCCATTAATGCCTCTGAAATTCTGTCCTTCAGTGTCTTTGGGTGTTTGCTGGTTCTTATGTTGGGCTGGGTGGCCCGTTGGATGTCTCTGCAGCGTGACTCCTTTGCAGGGAGCCCTTGTGCTGCTTCAGTTCCCCTCCAAATTTTATTGCCTTCTGATGTGATGCTGGAGAAGTTGCTCAAATGATGCCTTTCCCAATGTGTTTTCAGTGATATGTTCCTTAGTTAGAGTGCTCTGTTTGGTATGCTGGTGTCTTCTTTGCTGCTGTTCCTTCAGCAGGGGTTGGTGGTGGACGTGCCCAAGGACTCACTCCAGCGCAGCGAGGTTGGTCGCTGGAGCCGCTTGCGGGCAGCGGAGAGATGCGGGCATCGCCAGAGGCGTGTCCAGAGTGCTTGAATCGAGCTCAGCGGGCACAGTTCTGAGCGTAAAAAATTCAGAGCACTCAAAGGCAGATCTTTGTATTAAGTAATGTGTACATGCTGGGAGCCAAACTTGAGTTCTTGCTTTCCCTGTCTTTTGAGTACTTGACCTGGCAGCTGTAATAATGTTTAATAATAAGCTGTATCTTATTGGTGCTCTCACTGGAATGGTGAAAAATACAGTTATGACACATTAATAAGAGAAAAACCCAAACCTTGTGTAACATTTAAATCAATTCCCTTTGCAAATAAATGGGATGGAAACCCTTTTCCTTTGTGGTGCATTAATATTCTAATCCAAAGAGAAGCAAACAGGCTTAAATGAGCAGAATAGTTACTAGCAGGAGTAAAATGCATGGTTTAAGATTCTGTCAGTGTATGTGTGCATTTAAAATTCTGTGTGCTTTACATGGTAAATAATTTGCAAGAATAATTCCTGCTTTTTGCACATCTGCCTAACATACAGTCCAGAATATTGAAAGGAATAAAAAAGTGTCAAATTGTTCCCTGAAAAATAATAAGCACCACACTGTAGGAAAGAAGAGAATTACTGTGAGAAACAGGTTCCAGAAAATACCCAATGTTACAATGGCTGAAGTGTGATATCTAATTACTTGTTTATCTTTCAGCAGAGGAATGCTGTAAATCGAATGTTTCATTAATTGAAAGGGTAGTATTGCGTCTGGGTCAAAAGTGAAAGGCATCATACCAGCGTGGTTTGTGTTGCTGGATGTACAGGAATCCTCCAAACCTTCTGATTAAATGCTGCTTGAGAAGGGACTCAAGTTATTCATCGCTTATTTGTCCACTCACAACAGCGTTTTCTTTTGATCCTCTTTTGGTTTTCCGTCAAGCTCCGACTTACCAGAACTGAAGTGCAGATAAAAATTCTGTTATGTCAAGAAGGCAGCAGGACAAAGCTCCAGAGGCAGACTTTCCCGCTGTGCTTTTGCAGCTTTGCATCCACCCTTGGAGGTGGGGGAGGAGAACAGAACAAAAGTTTTACATTAGAAATACCTGACTCTTCAGCTTGTGGTTTGGATTTGTGTGCTAGCAGCGTGATTTGTGGTGACTACACCTTCTCTGGATGCGCCTGGTTAATAATTTGATCTAGAGCTGCCTTTGCCTCTTCTGGTCTGCTTCTTTTATAGCCTGGATGTGGATGGATGGAAAATATTTCCCAGGTCTGCACAAAATGGAAAAAAGATTATGGTGCTCTTTCACCTTTTTCTTAAGCCTGTCCTTCCATGATCTTTCCATATAATTTGAGTCCTGTCTTAGGACCCTGAAATTCATGGAAGACATTTGCTGTATGTAATATATAATGAATATTAACTGTTGGATGCTATAGCATGAATATCGACTGCAGGGAATCCTCCTGGCCACTGAGTGTCATTGTTAACTCAGGAGAACTGGGGTGATGATTAAAAAAATCTCTTTAATTGGGGAAGAGGGGGAGATGAATCTCTGCAGGGAGCTTGGGAGGGCATTGGGATCACTCAGATGGTTTGCTGAATGTCCAGGTCTGTCTTCCAAAAAAGTGCCATGTGTTCCCAAGCACGCTGGAAGCCAGATGTGGTACAAACTTGTAAAACACACTACTGTCTTCCTTTGGGAGAATGCTTGGCTGAGTTGAGTTTAATGCTATGGGTTTCTGGGATCCTTCCTCTTGAGCTTCTAAGGTTGCTCGGTGTTGCCGCTGCTTGTCTCCCACTCAACCAGGGACACAGGCCACTGGGTTCTGCCCGGAGGTGCTGATACTTCTGATGTCTCTTTGCACCTCTTCCATGGGGTTTGTGCCCACTGAAGTACCTGTTTTGTGGAGTGAAAACCAGCACTTTTCTACCCGGGTCTGTCACCTGCCTGTGTCGGGCTCTGGCTGGTGCGGTGGGTGAGGGAGGAGGGCTGGTGCCTCTTTCAGCTCGCAAAGCTTTGAGATGCAGTAGTCTAGGAGAGAGCCATCACCCTCAGAGGCAAAATTATTTCCATAGAAGGAAAAATACTTTAAGAGAAATAGTCCAAATAGTGGTTTGTGCAGCTGTTTTCAAACAGTGAGTTTTATTACCTGTAAGTATTGCCACTTTTCTTTACGGCCATGTGTGCTATATGAGCAGAGTGCAATTTCCTCATATCTCAACTCTGAAATAATACTCTTATTACTGGATGTATTATTCGTAGGGTTGATTGGGAGCCTTGAAATGCCCATGCCCAACTATGGATTATTAGCTGTGCAGGGTAAACTCTCCGTCATCATCATCAACACTGGAACAAAGGGCTCTGTTTTCAGGAGTTTGGGCTTAAAACGTGTCCTGCGTTAGCCTGCGTGTTAATAACATTGACTTCAGTGATGGCAAGAGGAGAGGATGTGGCTGGAAGGAATGAGCGTGGGGTTAGGAGAAGGAAGCTCACAGGTAGGAAGGAATGTGATTGCTGGGGTTGCCAAATGAGTAAGTGTTACTTTAACTCTTCTCCTGAAAACCATCTTATTCTTACGTCTTCGTGCTAGCTCTCAAAGAGCAGTTGCTCTGCAGGTTTGCCTTCAACTCTGGGAAAAACAGTCTTTTATCTGCAGAATGGCAAATCTATCTTAAAGGCCCTGTATTATTGGAAATAAGGTACTGGTGTGTTACTGACAAAGCAGGAGAGGAAACCCTCTCCAGCTGCCTTCGCCTCGCTGGGGTTTAACAGCAAGATTGCTATTGTCTAGTAGCTATGTTGCCATGAAAACGCCACCTTTCTGGCCTTAAAACCTACTTAAACTGGGCGGCTTAGACTGGAGCGGGGCAGCCAGGAGGAATTCCACAGTCTGCCCGTGTCTCGCCGTCTCAGTGAGCGGAGACTGCCAGCGTGGAGAGGCTGGTGCTTTGCCAGCAACCACCTCCTTCCTTCGCTCCTTCCCTTCTGCAGCCCCATAGCTGTGGTTTAGCTCCTCACAGGCCCAAAGTTGTGGTGGTTCTCTCCCGTTTGCATTCAATCACTTTCCTTCTGGTGGGTGTTGGTTCAAGCAGTGGAAGAGCTTTCTGCATTGAGTTGGAGGCTGTTGTTTTTGTTCCCGTGCTGTGGGGCTTCTGTGATTTCTGGGGGTCTCTGGTGCGTTTGGGCAGAGTCTTAAGTGCTCTCAAGTGTTAGAGGAGCAGCTGAGAAGTTTTTCTGCCCAAATGGCTTTGCTATAAATGGGAGGTTTTTGTTCATTTTTGGTTTTGCTCAAAATCACTTTGCTGTGGTTGAAGATGTAATTAAACTCTGCTTTGGTTTGTGACCATCCAGAGCCCTTTGGGAATTCAGGCATATTTTTTTCTCCACTTTCTGACTAGTTCTCTGCCCACTTGATTCAGAACCACTTATCTCCACTGTCTCTTGTGCAGCTTTAGTCAACACAAGCTGCAAAGAGACCTTATCTGTTCTGGACAAGGGCTGGCGTTAGCATCACACCGGCATGTCCACACAGTACACCCTGTGGAGACTGACTGGAACGGGTGTTAGGATGGGAAAGGAAGATAATGTTGAAAAAAATATAGATACGATGTATTTTCTCTTTCTTGTCAATGCTTGTTTTTAGGCATAGCTGATTAGAGTCTTCACTTGCCACCTCTGTCTTTGCCTACACTTGCTATTGATAGCATGCTGCTAGTGTCTGCTGACCTGGAAGCTGACTGCTTGCACTCAGAAGGAAAAAAAAAAAAAAAAGTAAATCATAGAGCTACTTGGAAAAAGTAAATGACATAAAATTGCAACATTTGACCCCAAACCAGCATCGCTTCCAGGTTTGGATGTCTTGATTCCTATGAGAATAATTCTAAAATATCTTTAAATGTCAATCTTTCCTAGAAACTTCTGTTTTGAGACAAACCCCACTTGCTCTAGAGCAGCTGGATGGTGGAGAGCTTTCAAGGAATTAAATATTCTTTGGTCTTCTGTGTTTTCCCTGAAGTTTGGGGGTGGTGAGGGAGGATAGTGTTATTTATTTTTAAAAGGCTTCCCTGGCTTTTGGTGTTGCTTTGGTGTAATCATCTGTCAAACGTAGCAGTGGTCCTATCAGGAGAATGATCCTGTCTGTGCTACGTCTGCTTTGGGACAGGTACTTTATTAAGATGGACCTAAGTGGGAGAGAGACTGGATGCTCGGAGTCCTCAGCGGGGTGAGGCATGATGGAGCCTCTCAACTGCATCTCAGTGGAACTCTTGGCTCGCAAACCGCAGGGATATAACGTGATTGTTTCTGCAAGAGAGGCCGCAGCAGGTGCCCTCCCGTTTTTAACTTTGCAGCAGCGCTAGCTTCCTCCCCACGTGCCCTCCTGGGGCTGGAAGCTCCGGGAAGATGAGAGGTTTCTTGCTCACTGCTTTTCTTCTCATTCAGTTTGTTTCCTGATTGATGGTTAGCACAGAGGCTTTTAAAAAGAGTTTATTTCAACATGCAAAAATGCAAAGTGTCACGATTAATCTGATGTGAGGCAGTTGGCCAGTTTATGACTTAGCTGTGCTTTGAAACAAAGTGCTGGCTCCTTAGTGGAATTCTTCTTGCATTAGAGAAGCCCGAAAAGAAGGCTGTGAAATGCGCTTCGGGGTGGGCAGACGTTACCTGTTGATAATTTCTAGTGAGTATCTGTCACTAATCTTTAACTTTTCTCATTCTCTTCCCAGAAGACTCCAAATGTCCTAATATCAGTGTATCTAGTTTGGGGGACACTGCTTTTCTCCCTGCCCCAGGAGGGCACAGGGAGGGTTTCCATGGGACCTCCAACCCCTCGCCAGACATGCATATGGGGGGGACCGGCCTCAAAGCGGAGAGTGCAAGGATTGGGGATCGTTTTTGCAGCCACTGAAATCAGCCACGCTTGATTCTGGGAAAGGTGTCGGTGGACCAGGTGTAAAAGATGATTTATGTTGGGTAAGGCCAAAGTTGTCATCTCCCCACGCCTTCCAGAGCTGCTGCTGGGTAGTAAGGCTGTCTCCAATGCAGTCACCAATGTGCTGGAGAGTAAAGGTTGGACAAGGGCTGTCACTCAGCTGTTACTTCTAAACAGAAGTGCATTTCTTAGTGGTGAAAGAAAAAAATAAAAAGGCATGAAATAAGAATACTGAAATCCCTATGCCTAATTTTTATAGAAACACCCCTTTTAGGCTGATGCATAACATTTTGAGGTGATCTCATTAGTCAATTAACTTTAAAGCAGGGTTTGGTGCATCCTCTCCATTTGGATTCAATTCTGTCCTGTTTCACAACAAAACCCACAAACCCCCCGAGGTAAATACATTCCCTCTGACGAAATGAAATATATCGCAGCTTTGGTGTTGGCGCTTTGCTCTTTCTTGATGACATAGTCTTTGGGTGACCTTTGCGTTCGTGCGGCTGAGGGGGCTCGCAGCGGTGACTGAGACTTGGCAAGGCAGGGATCTGCTCTGCCAACGTTTTCCCAGGCAGTTCTGCCAGAGACCTGCGGAGAAGCTGCTTTTGCAGACTGCTCTCCTTGGACTATGCCAATGGTTATTTGTGGTCTGCGAGTGACCACCTGAGCCGCAGGGCGTTCCCTTGGACCAAAACTCTTCATTTTTCTCTACTTGGTTCTAAAAGCTTTGGGCTTAACACTTCAGCATGAAGGTTTATGTGGCAAGGTGTTATATTTCCATATATTTCCATCTTTTTGCAAACAAAAATTGCAATTTGTGTGGATGTTGGCAGTGACCAGCCGATGAGGAGTGTGGCCTGATGGAGTGCCTGCAGAGCCTGGCAAACCGCTGTGCACCGGGGCGGTGCTCTCAGGAGGTACATGGGCATCACCCCAAGCTGGGAAGTGGACTAAAATAGTGGCATACAGGGGCTCTTTTCTTTTCCACACTAATATTTCTGAAATCCAATTTCAGCCTCAAAAATCTACCTTTTAAAAATAATTACATGCTTCCAAACTGTTGTATTCAGCCTCATAATAATTGTTGCTTTTTTCCTGATGATTTCTCTGTGTGAGAAGGCAGTGGCTTTTTTTCCTCCTCTTCACATTTGGGGAGAAAAGTGGTGAAATTGTGACTTAGCCAAAGCCTGAGCAGACGTCGCCACTGCATCAGGTACCAAAACCACATCTGCATTCCCAGCTTGTGCCTTTCTCCTGCATCACTTGCTCCAGCAGCCACAGCTTGCACTCTTTAGTGTGTTTATTTTTGCACATACATCTGGCCAGAGCTCACCTTTATTGATATTTCAGTGTTATTTCACATCCAGGTGCTGTTTTGCATATCCTGACCCAGGTCCTCCCAGAACAAATCTCCTGTAGGAGGGGACGGCCTCAGGCACCAGAGGCTTGAGGCAGTGGGTGCTAATTTGGAGGTAGGGCTCAGTCCTTGACCCTCTCTTATTTAGCAGTGCAGGTCTGAAGGCTGGGGCTTCCTTTTAACCCATTAGAGGTCTCGGTGCCGCAGTGGTTTTGGAGGGGGCAGCCTGCGAGAGGTGCAGGGGGAGCAGAGTGTTCAGGATGGGGGGCTCTCATGCTTATTCCTTGGCTCGGGTGACGTTACATCCGTCAGCCTTACACCGACACACGACGCTCTGGGTGGGGGCTGCAATGCACACAGAATAAATGAATGATGCAATTAGAGAGAGCGACCCACGGTTTGCGTGAGGATGGTGGTGAAGGGAATGGGCATGGCAGGTCCATCAGCTCTTTTACTGTCTTGTTTTTAAAGCAGGTGAAACAAAGTGGAGAAAATTAAATTTGTCAGTTACTTTTTTACCACAGCAAAACCTAAATATAAATGAATCTCTGCCTGCTAGCGGTTCTCACCCCTGCCGTCTGCCCCTGGATAATATTGTCGGCTGCTGCCCCCATGTCAAAGGATTTGCATGTGGTCAGATAAAGGCATCTTTAATTCTAATGCAGAGCTGAAGTACTCTTCGTTTTGACTTGGAAAGATCCTCTGCTGTCGATTAAACTTCATTTCTGTGCCGTGCTCCCAGGGAAGCAGGCAGCTTATTGAATAGCGTGTGTGGTGGGACGCAGCCCTGCGTGCCAGCACGGCCGGCAGCTTTCAGCCAGGCTTGCAGCCTCTTCCACGGGCTCCTGCTGTATCCCGCGGCACGGCAGGGATGGCTGCTCTCTGCCGATGTCCCTCTGGCTCAGCCACTGAAGGAATTGTAAGCCCCTTTAGTTGTTGCCTCCTCTCATCCACATTTACGCAACATCCTCCGGCCCGACCTTGAGCCCTCCATCCCCAGTCCTGCGGATGGGTCCATGGCGAGTGGCAGTGGTGTAACCCAGTTCCCCAGTGTTGAAGAGATGGTGGTAGCGCACTCCTTACCAGGTGCGTGACCTGGAAAAGTGCTTATTTGAGTTAGTCTCACGATGACTTTGTGCTACCTGTAAACTGTTTGCTGTCTCAAACAATCATAGAATTATAGAATGGCTAGAGTTGGGAGGGACCTTCAAAGGTCATCTAGTCCAACCCCCCTGCAAGGAGCAGGGACATCCCTGACTAGATCAGGTTGCTCAGAGCCTCATCCAGCCTGGCCTTGAACGTTTCCAGGGATGGGGCATCCACCACCTCTCTGGGCAACCTGTTACAGTGCTCTACAACTCTCATTGTAAAAAATTTTTTCCTAATATCCAGTCTAAATCTACCTCCCTCTAATTTAAACCCATTACCCCTTGTCCTATCACAACAGGCCCTACTGAACAGCATCTCCCCATCTTTCCTGTAGGCCCCGTTGAGGTACTGGAAGGCCGCTCTAAGGTCTCCCCGGAGCCTCCTCTTCTCCAGGCTGAACAGCCCCAACTCTCTCAGCCTGTCCTCATAGGAGAGGTGCTCCAGCCCTCTGATCATCTTCGTGGCCCTCCTCTGGACCCTCTCCAACTGGTCCATGTCCTTCTTATGTTGGGGGCTCCAGAACTGGACACAGTGCTGCAGGTGGGGTCTCACCAGGGCAGAGTAGAGGGGCAGAATCACCTCCCTC
This sequence comes from Tetrax tetrax, assembly GCA_009806455.1. Classification (NCBI taxonomy): domain Eukaryota; kingdom Metazoa; phylum Chordata; class Aves; order Otidiformes; family Otididae; genus Tetrax; species Tetrax tetrax. Next base: position 236,417 of record WHYT01017881.1, read on the forward strand.
GACCTGCTGGCCACGTTCCCCTTGATGCAGCCCAGAATGCCATTGGCCTTCTGGGCCGCAAGCGCACATTGCCGGCTCATGTTGAGCCTCTTGTCCACCAGCACTCCCAAGTCCCTCTCCTCAGGGCTGCTCTCCATCCATTCTCCGCCCAGCCTGGATTTGTGCTGGGATTGCCCCCACCCAGATGCAGGACCTTGCCCTTGGCCTGGTTGAACTTCATGAGGTTGGCACGGGCCCACCTCTCCAGCCTGTCCAGGTCCCTCTGGATGGATCCCTCCCCTCCAGCGTGTCGACGGCACCACACAGCTCGGTGTTATCGGCGAACTTGCTGAGGGTGCACTCTGTCCCACTGTCCATGTCCTGATAAAGATGTTGAACAGGGCTGGGCCCAACACGGACCCCTGAGGGATGCCACAATGTGAGGATGTGCCTTCGTTACTAGGTGTCATTTGGCTTGGTCAATGACAGAAGAGTATTTGTAGTTTATTCTTGGAGTATTTAACTCTGAAGCAATAGTATTGCTTCCATGAACAAAAATGAAAGAAAGTTGAAGAAAAGTGGGAGGTTTTGTTCTTTTTTTTATTTTGGTCTGTGTGTGTTTAATTGGTTATTTCTCCTCTCCACTGGAAGAACATTCATAATCATGGCTTTGAGCTTTCCTCTGCTCTCCCCTGTGACTCTGATCAGTTGGGAAGTAGTTGGGTAAGTCAGACCCTTTCTCTGGGCAAAGCTCTGCTCTTGATCTTCAAAGTAACACAAAACCCAGCCAGGGTTGAACTTAGCAGGAGAGCTAAAAATTCCAGCATGCTGCAATAATGCTGGCACCTGTATGCTCACGTAACTTGATAACCTGCTGAAAACATGAATTCTTCTCGCCAGTCCCCTTCCTTAGTCAGGCCTTCCCTGATGCGGAACTATAAAGCCGACAGGGAATGGTGTGGCCATTGCAGCATGGCTGAAAACTGGCAACACTTGTTTGAAAATGGACTGTTTGTGTGGTGGGAAGGCGTTTGTCCCATTGGCTCACTGTCCTTGAGGAATGGAGTTGCTGATGGACTTTGTTAATGACACATGCATGTACATGAAATCGTGGTGGGGTTGGGGACCCCATTTGGCTTCTCTTTCCCATCAGAGAGGAGTTAAATCCATTTCCCAACTTATACTCAAGATTGCTTTGCAACGCAAATGGAGGACAATGCTGCTAACATCTCAAGCTTTGCTGCTACATCTTAGCTTTGAGCTCTAAGTCAATGGCCATCATCTGCTACCTTTCCTGCTTGGGCTGCTGACAAACTACTGATGGTCTCTATAATGGCTCTGAGTTTGTAGGTGGCCATTAGGGATGGGGTGCAGCACTGCTTGGTTGCTTTGGAGGGTGGTGGAGTGCATTCATCGTAACATATTGCCATGGTGCTGCTTGCTAAGAACTTTGTTTTTCAAAAAAATGCATCCTGTTCCCACACGGAACTCGCAGGCTGTCAGGGCACAATTTGCTTAGAAGAGACAGTTCTTAAAACATACAACAATAATTGCAAGAGGAACTAGGGAAGTTTTGGACAACCTGTTGGAGAGAATAATTACTCTAAGTCTGGAGACAGCAAAGGATGAAAACATGAAATGGAAAAAACAATGAGCCAGATCTTAGTTTCCTGTAAATTTGCTTTGGAGTCAAAGGAACTATTCTACAGAGAATTTGCCTTGCAAGATTTCATTTTTTTATTTTTAATATTTCTTTAATATTAAAATACAGTGTTCTCCCAAGGACTGGATGTCTTTGATAGTCTCGTTTGTTAGTTGTGCTCAATTCCAAGCCTGAAGTCAGTCTGTGCAGGGCTTCAGATGCTGGGGCCTCCAATTGTTCTTTGAATAGCAATCCAAAAAGAAGAAAAAACTCTGATAGTTCAAATTGGCTTCCTTTCTTCCCTTCTTACAGCCTTAAATGTTCATGATTTGAGCTCCTTTAGGGGACTAGTGTGACTTTATTACTTGAGTGGCTTATAGGTAATAAAAAGCTTATGAGTCTAAAATGGCATATCATATAAAATGCCTTAATGTCTTTTTAAAAAGCTTTGTGAAATCCTCCTGACAAACTTACTAGTGGGAAGCAGTCAGGAAGGTAAAGGGCAGCCAGGTGTCTTTCAAGTTTGGGCTGCTCCCTGTCCAGGAGTGTTTTACAGTGCAGCTTCAAAGGAGCTGGAGAAAGGAGCCGGAGCGTTTGCCATGGATCTCGTACCATGAGATCCATGTGGAAATGGATCCAGCTGCAGCTTCTGAGCACAGAGCAAGTAAAACAGAGCTTTTGTTTATATCAGTTACAGAAATAAGAACAGGGTAACGGGGAGCTGCTGCACCAGTCGGAGTGATGTGTAGGGAAAGTGCAAGTTTGGGAGTGGTGCTCTTCAGTGGAAGAAAGGAGCAAGAAAGCTCCAGGTGACCCTACCAGCCCTTAAACTGAGTAGAAGAGTAAAATAAAATGAATAAATTGAAAAGAATTACTGAAGCCTTGTCCCTGTGGTCAGAGGAAGTGCAGAAGATACTATTTTCATGCCTAGAAAAATAAGAGATGTGACAGAAGCAGAAGAGCTTGACTTTTTAGAGGGTATCTTACCTGGTTACAGAGAGACAATTTTTGTGAGAGTAGGAAATGGCTCCAAATACTCTCATCTACAGAAAATATAAGAAAAAAAAAACTTTAGGAGAGACACATCCCCTTAAGACTGCCTTCTTTTATGGATATCAGCAAACTTTCTAAAGGCAGAAAATTCTATTTAGCTTTGTTACAGAAATGAAGGGAGCTGAGCATGGGGCAGCTTGGTCAGAGGCTCTGTACCCAAACAGGCAGCCTCACGGCTTTACCCACTGGTCACGTCTCCGAGGAGGTACCCATCGCTTAAAACCCTTCGTTTCCTCTCCCCTGTGCCTGTGCAGAAGCAGTCAGGTGCACAAAGACTCCTGTTGCAGCCCCTCAGGAAAAACCTTTCATTTATGACCTGAATTCCTGTGCTAGCTGTTTATGAGAAGCCTTTTTGGGAAGGAGCTAATGATCTTAATGTCCGTGAATCCCAGGGCTTGGGCAGAAAGGCCATTCAGGAGGTGTCTGAGGAACCTTTAGATATTCCTTAAATAATCCTGGCAATTTTTTTCCGTTTTTCCTCCTGGCCTCTGTGAAGAGCACAGCATCCATCTATGTCACTGATGAGATTTTCCTGCTGATTGAACCCTAAACAATTACCGCATCCTCCGATTCCCAGCAGCTGGGCTGTTAGGAGCAGAGGAGAGGCTCTATTAGGAGACAGGGACCCAACTGGGAGCGTCACAGGTGATGTCAGCCAATACTCTCTCCAACGTGTACCGGGAGTTCAACTCACCTACACCTAATTAATCAGTGTGAGGCACCTGCAGCACTGGGCTGGTGTTAATCAGGCTGGGCTGGGGACCTGCACGCTGCCCTGGGCTGTGCGTGTTGGTGGGGAGGATTTCTCAGCTGCAGAGCGGCGGATGCTCATCTATTTATTAGCAGCAACTTCATCGCTCTGCCCTCCCTCCCCTGTTTTCTGGTGTAGATTAACTAAGAGACAAAAGGTTGCTTCTGACAGCTTTCTGGACAGTTATTGTGGCCAAAAAAAAGTCTCAGTGGTGGCGTTTTGTTCTTCCAGAATAAATGATGTGGTGCTTTCTCTTCTTGTAACAGCAAAACAAAGCGCTGCCAGCAGCTCGGCGTTTCTGAGGAGCTCTGCGATAATTAAAGGGGAAAATGAAGCCCAACTCTTGTGAGCAATCTTGTGCGTTGAATAACCAGGATAGCAAGATGTCGAGACTATTGGGACAAACACACATTTCTCATTGGTGAGAGGAGCTGGAATATAAATAAAGAATTGCTACTTTTGCTATGTTTAAATACCAATTAGCAGACACCACCTCCTCCCTCCCAAGACGGGCCATGTTTGAATTCCCAGCTCTGCTGATTTTAAGGAGGTAGGATAAAGAAGAGAAGCTCAGCTCATTTCACAGAGCTGTTGTTTGCCCCAGGGCTCTGTGGAGCGGTGTGCCCAGGCGCCTCTCTCATCCCTTCGCTAGCTCTTCAGATCCTCTTGAAGCCTCTCCCTGCGTACCGCTCCTCCTGCTGGGACTGCGATTCTCTTTGGTTTCAGTCCGGTAGCAGCAAAATGTGGTCTGAAGAACTGTGCAAAGGCAGGAGCAGCTGTTAGTTGGGTATTTTCCTTTGGTCCATAGTAGCCCAAGTTTTTTAGCATTCAAGAATATGCTTTGCAGTTCCTATTTTCTCCGTATTCTGCAGGGAAAATGATAAATGTGAGGGACTTGGGTGATATTTCTTATGAGGATTATAGTGTAATGTTGATTAAGTCACTCTGTCTACCATAATTTTGTTTAATAAATATAGCAAATAGAAATATGGGATAAGATTGATGGGAGCCATCTAAGCATATTAGGAAGGAAGTCTGGGGATGCTTGATATGAATCTCTTGCTGTTGGTTGGATTTAATCTGGTTCGCAAACTGCTTTCGCTCTGGGGACTTCCATGAGTGGAATAGCTCGTTAATACTAGAACGGCTTGCAAATTTGTTCAGAGTTGGTTAATATTGGAGTTTCTGGCATTGTAGGTGTATTCCTTCGTGTGTATTGATGCTTAATCTGTAACAGAGCTTTTTTTCACCTATATGGTAACATTTTCCTAAACCTTTCACTCTGAAATTAACATTAGTGTGTGGCTTTTTTTTTTTTTTTCTCATTCCTATAGTAATATTCTGTTGCATGGCTCTCTTCTGCATATTTCATTAAAAAAACCCCAAAACACTTAACCGCTTTCTTCCAGCTGACACTCGTCACTGCAAAATTGACCCTGTGTGCTTCCAGAATCAAGTCTCCTTGTTCCCCTGATGACGGTAGTTTGCAGATGTACCAGGTTCCAGCCTGTGCATTGAGGCTTTGCCACGTTACAGGTGGCCCTGAGCTTTATTTCAGAGATCGTCTGGCTCCACAAAGCTGAGGGCCCGAAGGGTCTTGGTGATGTCTATTGACAGAGTCGTGTTGGCTTGAATGGGAGGAGGAGTTTCTTCCAGAGATGCTCTGGAAAGACAGACAGCTGTGACTGGAAAACAAATGGGAATTTCTGGTAGTTCATTGCTTTATTGGTTTCCTATTGTCAAATATTTTGATTTCCTTTGTTCCTCTAAAGGCTCAGTTCTGGCTTTAATGAATCTGTGAGTAAGGTGTGTTACCTAATCAGGCTAAAGCTCATGTTCCCACGAGCACCTAATCCATTAAGCCTCTCTGCCATCTAAACACTTCACTTCCCTTTTCAAACCTCCTTCTTAGCTCTGCTGAATATTTTTGTTTGTTTTCCTGTCAGGTTAGGTCTTCACTCTCTTTTATTTCTCTTTTCTGGATCTTCTCCAATTTGTGACTGCATATTTTTTTTTTAATCTTTGAATATGACTTTAGTCTACAATCCCTGGAGACTCCTTGCTGGGAGAACAAGAAGAAAGTATTTGAAGTGTTATATTGTTTGTTACTGGGATTGAATTGTCTGCTAATTAGAGAACAGAATTATCGTATGGCTACTGGGGAAAATAACCATAAAGGTGGTGGGTTTTTCTTTACCCCTTATTCTGCAGATGTACACTAACAGCTGCTTTAATTGCCATATGGTTTTTCCTCTGATGTCCCATGATGTGCAGCTCTCTGCTCCCATCCACTGCTGAAGGGCCTCCGCTGGTCAATCAAAGTACTTCTGTAATAACATGAGGAGTATTTAAATATAATTGTGCTGTGGTTGTACAATTCCTTATGCTGAAGTGTAATCTGTCTTCTCCGTCTGGAATGTGCGTGCTTGTCGTCTGGCTTTGGCTGCTCAGATGGTCTTTCTGTGCTCCACAATAAAATGTTAATGGGACAAAATACAGGAAATGCAAATCACATGGAGAAGGAATTAGGCACAAGACAGTAATGAAAGGCTACTCTGGTTTTGGGTGTGTGTTCAAATAAACTGTGACTCTGACTTCTGTGGAACAGGACTGGCTGTGTATTTGAAGATGTCTGACAGAGGAGCAGTGGATATATTACAGAGAGATGTTGATAGTAATTTATTTACTTTACATAAGTAGCTCTTTTCCTTGCTAAGGACTGGTGCCAGCAGCAGCCTGTGGTTGCCTCTCCAAATTTGCATAGAGGAGGAGGGAAAGTGAAGAGAAAGACTGATTTGAAAAGAAAGTACTTCAGTTTTATTGATAGGGAACCGAGATCCATCTGACAGCAAGGGCTTGTGAAGACTTGAGAATGTGCCGTGTATTTTTAACATCATCAGCCTCTCCTGCATCAGTAGAGAACTTTCTCACTGTCAGTATTCCCTGTGCTACGAGATGGCAAAGAGCAATTACAAAAGAAAATCTTTTCAGCAAACAGCTGTTAAGAAGAAAATGTCTGTGGCTTTGAGTGTCTGGAAGACCTATGGCAGCATCTTGTCCAAAGTATAGGGCTGTCCTCCACAGCGCTTGCATACCTTGTCAGGCACTGGGAAAAGGCCCCAGTAAGAGCCAGCTCTTCCCGTCTCCCTCTGCTTCATTCTGCCTCTTCTCAGCAGGTTTTGGGGTGGGAGGTCTCTGGTGGCTTTTCCAGGACTTAAAGTAAAAATAGTTCCTCAGCTCCGGGAACTCTGGCTGGGCTGTTAATCTTCTGTATATACTTCAGACGGTCATAAATATTTTTTTTCTTAATATTAAGGGTTAATTACCACAAATCAAATTATCAATTAAGTGCACAGATCTAATGCTTGGCCTAGAAACTTTGGGGCGGGGGGGGAGAGGGGGGGGGAGGA
>WHYT01017881.1:255416-295529 GCA_009806455.1 Tetrax tetrax
CTAGAAACTTTGGGGCGGGGGGGAGAGGGGGGGGGCAAAAAAAATACACCCACATATACATATGTATGTCCACAGACGTGCTTATGGACACACATGTAGACAATTTCTGCTTTTATGTTACTGGAACACCCTAAATATATTTAAGTAGTTTCAGTAACCAAATCAAAGACATAAGAGTTATCAATTACGCTGTGAGAGAAGCAGTAGTTTTCCAGATTGAAGGTCCCTCTGTGATTATGAATGTTTCTCTTGCACCTGCTTTCCACTGATAAGGGACAGGAGTAATAAATTCTTCCAAAATTGCTTTTCCCTGGTGAGGTAGTCATGTATGCGAAAGACCGCAAGCTTCAATCTGTAATGCCACCTGTTGGGATGTATAAGGAATAGGGAAAAGGAAAATTGGAGCAGAATGATGATTTTAAAAAAACCCAACCCAATCTTTCTGCAGAAATGATCAGATGCATTAGAGAATTATGTTCCTTTCAGCAGTAGACGCTTCAAAAGCTACGTAATTCTGGCTAAGAGAGAATCCAGACCTGCAGACTGTTTTGCCCTCGTGGTGTGAAGACCAGGCAGTGTGTGACCATCAGCACACACTGCTCCAAACACATTTGGAAACTGATGTTTTTTCTTTTTTCCAGCGAGGGTCTGGCTTACTCCCCGTGCTGCTCTGCAGCGTTTCCCCCAACTTCTGAGTCAGGTGGGGAGATAGGGGGGTGCGAGCTACCTCCGTGGGTGGAAAAGTACCTTTGGGTTTTACAAATGATTAATTTGTGCAGGCATTTCTGCAAACCCCCCTGGGTACCCGTGTGTCTGAATATGTCTGTTCATGCGGTTGGTTGGCTACCTGGGACGACTTTAAGATTGGCTGCTTTACCATAGCGTTCTTGTGGCCTGTGTCTGACCTCTCCATCCTCCTTTCTCTTGCTCCATGGAAATGGTAATAAAAAGGACAAGTTAATGCTATGTGCTTTCCTTCTGCAGGTTTTCATAACAGCTGTGTTCTACAGAAAGCCTGTGATAATGAATGGAAAGTTATCGATGACTATAATAAGATAATTAATCTGGCCAAACTTTGAAGGAATTTTTACTTGGGAATAAGCTACACTCACACACCCGTTTTCTTTGTCCTTAGTGTTTTATTATCTGTCAGTTTGTTTTCTCTGTCTTTTGTCTTCAAGGTTGTTGTGGTTTTGTTTAGTGAGGGGGGCCTAAAGTAAAAGATCAGACTTGAAAAGATGAAACATTTTCCATTCTTCAAAATCTGAAAGGGCAAAGTATTCTTGCAAGACTCTTCGAAATGAATTTCTATTGAATGGAAAGACTTGTGGAAAAAAATTCATAAGGCAGCAAAAGATACTGGCAACTGACAGCTGAGCTGACAGAAGAGCAGCTCTGTGAATGTAATACTTATTCATGGTGTAGCATCAAACCGTGTCTTTATGGAGCACCATAGCTCTGTTGCATGAAACTTTGATTAGGAGAAGGGCCCTGATAAGAGACCAAAGAATAACATTTTGGAGAAATGAAATTAGCATGTTAGTAATTCAGGTAAAATATGTGTTTAGGAGGCTTCTGGGCAATTGCTTAGATGACATACATCCTAATTTTCCGCGGCCAGTAAGTACCAGTGGGTTGATGCAGTAGGGTAAGTACCGGCTTCAGAGCAGCTACTGCCCTCAAACCCTGAGTGTGGTGGGGTGAGGGGGAGCTGAGTGAGTTGCGTCTCCAAAGAGGAGTTGGAGAATGAAGCAGAGAGTCAGCAGCTAGAGAGGCTTTGGGTAGTGCTGCCTTTGGGGATAAGACTCTGGTATCTGCCCTTTTCTTTCTGCGTCCCTTGAGCGCTGTGACTGTGACCCAACCAGGAGCAGTTATGGCAGAGCATTAACAGTACCGGACACAGGAATATCGTGGGAGAACTTAACAGGTATAAACGATTGAATAGATTGGTTACTTGGTTGTATAGGGAATGATGGCACCTCTGCGATGCGGCCTCAAGTATGTGAGGAGTTTTGGGCCTGGCTGTAACAGGGAGGGAAGCCTGTAGATGCTTCTGAACCTCATTACAGCTTCTTCTGCCTCTTGTCTGTGCTGCACAGTCGCACTTATCCAGGAGAGCAGATGTTTTTTGGGGAGTCTAAACCTTTTACTAGCTTGTCAAGTGTGACTTACCCCTAACAGAAGAGCAGGTGAGATTGTAGGACTCGCTGATGGCGACAGCCCGTGGCACAACACTCACTTTTCCTGGGCCCAGTCTCATGTTGCAGATAAATAAATGCTGGGTCTGTAACATCTCGGCAGGGTGTGCTACCTGTGATCTGGAAACGCCACAGGTGCCCTGATGGCATTGTGCAGCCATTGCATCCCTTGTCTGCGGTGTTGTTCTGAGCGTGCTTTCGGTCTGTGCATCAGCTGTTCCCTCTCGTACCGTCGAGCGTGCAGAGGAGCCGTCTGACGGCGTGCGAGCACCACGGCTGGTGCGGGCCAAGGAACCTTGTCTGGTAAGAGGCTTTTCACCACTGCTTGTCAAATGTTCCTGAGGATGACACAATGAAAGCTAGCTTGATTAAACCACAAGATGCAGATAAATACCTAATTATTCATTTTCTAAGTCTTCACTTACAGCCTTTTGTTTTTCTGCATTATTGCTGGTTGGAAAATGATATTTTATTTTATTTTATTTTTCCTCCCTCCTCACCCTTTTTGTGGCAGGAAGCGTTGACTTTTCCAAAAACCACAATGAGAAACCACAGTTTTTCAACCAAGTACAGGCATCTTTGTGGAGGGGGGAAGACTGTACTCAAATTTAAATTTCTAGCAAAAGGCAGTTTTGCTAAAAAATGTGGATAGCCTTATTTCCATTGAGATAGATGAAAGCTCTTATGCTGAGCTCAAGCCTGGTGTCTCACTCTGGACCAAACTCTCTGAACGCAATGGAAGCTTTGACTGAATAAGGGCAGTGACGTTTGCACTGTGTAAGCTCCGTGTTCTGACTCTGCTTTTCAGCATGTAGCTCTAACATCAGCTGTCACCTGCCACAGTTTTTCAGATAAATAATTTTTCCCCCTTGAAATTATGAAAAAACGGCTGTTTCTTGTCACTTAACAGTTCTAGTAGCTAGGTTCAGGCAGAATGAGAGTTTCTCTCTAGTTTTGCTGCCTCTCAACCTGGCGCCCGTTCTAACTTGCAGTGTGTCCCCTTGTCCCAACAGCCAGCCCCTTTGTCCATCGATGGAAGGTGGTGTTTCTCTGCATTTTAAAGTCCATGTATCTAGCATGCATGTAAGCTGTTTGTGTTCTTTCCTGAGACCTTGTGCATCTTGGGACATGGAAACACGCGAGCTTGCAAAGCCTCTAGGTTGTTCTTGTCCCGTTACTGATTAGTTGTGATGGAGAGGCAAAATCATTCTTCAGGTCAGTGGTTTCAATGGGAGCAGATGCAGCAGAAATCACAATTAATGGCTGTTTAATAACTGAAAGATGTAGGGCTTGATTTCTGCCTTTGCGGTATGAGAAATAACGAGGAATCTATCAGTGTGAAAGTTGCCCTGGGACCTGGGGTGCTTTGATCCTGGGTGGGCAGTGAAGCATTCGGCTGTGTACGAATGCTTTTGGAAAATCCACAGGACAAACGCAGCCTTTTCACGCCCCATTTCGCATTATTTCTGCTTTTCTCATTTCTGCTTGATTAAGGTTTTCTACAAAATGTGAAAATTGCTGTTGATTTTTTCTGGTTGGAGCTGGTAAATCACTTATGTGAAGCTGACTGTGATGCAAAATGTTTGCCTATTTGAGCAGTTTATCTTTTAAAGAGTTGCTGTGATCCTTATCTTATCTCAGTCACCCTGGCTCAGTGCCGTGTCCACCTTATTGTGGGATTCTAGGAATTCCCTGCTCGTCTCTGCTACAGCTTTTTGCGATTGTTCCTGAATGTTGCTTGAGAGATCAGTCCTGAAACTTTCAATGCCAGCTGAGGGATTTGGATTCCTTTTGGGTTGTGGTGTCACCTGAGCATGGTATCACCTCTTTTGGGCTAGGAGGGCTTTGTACCAAGTAACATGGATTAGAAAAGAAGGGAAGCAGAGTGTAACAGTACCCAGTTCTCAGCTTAGCAGATGTGAGGGTTCTTTATATGTCTCTGCCATGTCATTCTGAATTTTCAGGGGAATTAACGTAGTATGTATTGGAGCAGGCAGGGTGGAAGCACAATATTCAGGTAGTTGAACTTCTGAGATTTGCACATGCTGGAGAGCTTTGCTCCTGAGGCCAAGGTGGCTCCTGTCAGAGCCAGAAACAAAGGCTGCTGGATTCCCTTCCCTCATCAGAAAAGTGCAGGAGGTGTGGGGTTTGAGCTCATCCTTGCTTGTGGCAATTGCTGCTTCTCACTCATGGTTGATAGGAGGAACTGTCTGACCTTCCTCCCCACCTTGCAGTTCAGAAAGATATCAATACAAGCCAGCTCCTCTTTGGTGGGACTCTCAACGCCACAAGCTCTTTGGAGGCCACAACAGTGCAGCTGCTCCGTGCAGTCTTTGTCAAATGCTCTGGAGTCTGGAAATGATGCTGTGGTGTCTGGTGGCCTCAGATGGCCTCTTCTACTCTTTTATCATAATTTCCATCAATGCATTTGGTTCACTGCATCTTTCAGATAGCATTGATTTCAGATGAACATTTCTTATTTCAAATCTTCTCTCAATTTCTATCACAGAAACCTATTTTTTTTTTACTTATGAGATCATGTAGCATGCATTTGTTGGAGGGTAATTTCACTAATTCTCACTGGGTACACGGACAGCACAATTAGCATCTCACTTGACTGCTGTTCCCTTGAATTTTAAACATCCAAAACACATCTGAGGGCATTGGAAGAACTTGGTGGTATTAATATCGGCTAAGAAGTGTTTAGCTTTTTGACAGGAGAAAGTGTATTTCTGCAATCCCGGGGAAGACATACCAAAACATGTAGATGCCAGCTATCTTGATGAGAAGGGATTCAGGGAAATATTATCAGATTTAAGAATGAAAACTACAACCAGTGAATTACCAGAGGCAGCAATTATGATCAAACGCTTGAGCAAAGGAGATAAACAGGAAAAATAAGAAATACTCATTTGGTAAAATGTGGCAACCTTTGACCACGTGTCCTACAGACTGGATGGGAGAGGCAGCTGCCAGCGATATTTGCTTTGACTTTCCTCCACAGCGCGAGCCGTTTCTGCCATGCGTTGTTCATTTCAAGTATGATGTGGGAAAAGGAGCTGAAGCGTAATCAGGTCCTGCTGGCCTGATCGTGTGAGCGTTCCCAGCAACATGGATGCGTGTTGGACTTGGGACGCCTGGAGCAAATCTTTCACATACGAGCAGAAACATGAATGAGAAAAATGTCAGTTGGAGGTTCTTCATTGGTAAATGAAACCTGATTTTTGAAAACCCAAGCTCAAGCGTGGTATCTTGGAGATACCAGTATTTGGCCATGTGCAGCCATGGGATGGGGCCGAAACCTTGACAGCAGGCAGATGACAAGGAGTGACACTTCAGGATCTCCAAAGAGTTATTTCTGCCATCCATCAGTTCTCGTCTCCTCCCTCTTGCTAGGATCCTGCTTAGCTTGTTCAGCTGAAAAGGGGAAAAAATGGTCAAAACTTTCAGAAGATACTGATACAACTCTCATTAAGTTGTGTCCCTGAGGTAGGACACATTGAGAACCCCGAACCTCTGATAGTTTTTACAAGTCTAACTCCTTAAATAGACCATGTGAGTACTGAGAATCAGTAAACAGGTATGAAAATCTTGATGCCTTATGGCGAACTGTGCTTTCTGCATTAATCTCTCACTGTGGGCCAAGATGCTGTGCCAGAGTTTTCAGGAAGAAAAGTTTGGGACCTCTTCTTCACTGCTTGATATGTTTCAGAATGAACTAGAGGTTTGTTTGTTTTGTTTTGGTTTTTTTTTCCTGGTGGCTGTAGCATATTCTGTATTAACTGGTAAAGCAGTAAACCAGGGAATAAACATTAATGAGATAATTTCATTTAGCACACTGCTGAGGTCTGCCTCCTTTGCTGCCTTGGAGACAACACAGCTATGACCTGCTAGGGAAGTGAACGGGCCGTGTAGGATTTGCCTGAAAAGTGCACTTGAGTTTCTGTTCTGCCCCTTGGAAGCAGCTCGTGTAGCTTCTGTTTTAGGAACACAGTGATGGTTCTCTGTCCTTCCCACATCAGAAATAGAGATTTGTTTGTTAACAAATAGGTTTTCTTTTCTCTTTATGTTTGACTGAAAGATGAGGTCGGAAAGCTAGGTTTGATGGTACACTCACAGTAGAAGAGATGGGTTAAGATGGCAAAGCGTTTTTAATTGCACTGCTTTCAGAGCTCACCCTGATGCAGGGTACTGGTACTTAAAACCACGGGGTGACCCTGAACAGACTGGGTGGGATGACTGGGAAGAGTGAACACCTTCCTGGGAGGTGTTCAGCAGCTGCAGTAATTCACATTGGTGCAGTGGAAATTCTGGTGATTCTCTGTGTTGCTGGATGAATTATGTACAATTACAGACTTTGCCTGTTCTATCGAGCACTTCTGCAGAAAGTGCTCCCGGACAGCCTAAATAGTCACAGACTAGACAGGATTAATTCATGTGAGCTTTCTAACCAATATTCACCAAATTTGGCAATGGTTTCCCATAATTACCTAAATCAATGTAATTTGTGCCCCTTTCCTGTTGCCAAGGCATGAGCCTGTCCTGACCAGCCCTTCCGGTTGCTGGTGGCTTATTTGATTTTCCCCTGTTCCTGATAAAGTGGAACTGCTAAGATCCATCCCTTTCCCTCTTGGCTGATTTAATGACATTACTTTTGCTCTCAAGCTTTTGCCCTTGCTTCACCTTCTCCTCCCCAGTACCTCTGCAAAAGTTTCCCCGGGTCTCCTCTTGAGGATGCTTTTGTTGTTATCTCCTGCAGATGTTTCCATTCCCAGTTTGTGCTCCATCCTTCTCCCAACAGCATCCGTTGCTCCCTCCAAGTCTGCTGCTGCCTCCACAGCACTAGGTAAGAACAGTTTCCTAACAGATGCACACTAATGTCTTTCCCTTTAGGATGCAATCTTTTTTTTGCAATATTATTGACTGCGGTGATTGTTCAGGCCTGTGTTTGCCATCGTACGTGTTGTACTTTCAGTCTGTGTGATCGGCAGGATGCCGAGGGGATTCTTTGGCACCTCTGCTTAGTGATTCATGTTTGTACAGCACTTTGAAAGCTCAAAACACTCTAAGAGGGATAAGTGGTATTATTAATAACGACACGCTCTACTATAGAGAATGGAGCTTATGCGCATTCGTGGTGATAATCCCCAGTCTCCTCTTCTCCAAACGCGGTTGTCTTTGTGATCTGCCATTAGCTGATCCTCCTTGCACCTGTCAGAGCACTTCTCAAACAGCTTTTCTTCCTCCTATGATGAAAAGGAAAAAAAAAAAATCCTCTTAACACAGAATTCAGCCTTCAGGTTTCAGTGACTGTGCCCAGGTGTGGTGGTCACGTAACCATGTTCAGGGACTTTGATCCAATCAGTTTTTTACTAATCTCTCTGATTATCTATTGTTGGCCTAAGATCTGCCATCCATTAAAACCCTTTTAGTTTTTTGGCAGCATCTGGGGTTTGGTCTTCCTGGAGGAGTGCTTTCCTGTGTCAAGGTGATGTTTCATCCATGCTTTTTAAAAATCAATTGATTTTTATGTCGTTCCCTGTAGATTCTCCTTGGAAGATCAGCTTTGTGGCAGAGAAGGAAATGAATAGACACATGGAGAACAGCTGAATCTTTTGTTCTTTTAATGGCTGACGCAGAGTTAATGCAAAGTTTTCCCCCTCCTTTTTCAAATTGAAAAATCTGGATGAATTTTGTGTGTTTGCTCCTCAGATGTATGTTTCTAAAGCGGCGGGTCACTGCTGGGGCTTGATGTAGGGTGAGCTGCGAAGCTCTTGGAAGATGTTGTGTGCTTGGGATTGCCCAGGCTGACTCGGCCAGAGCTCTCTGGACAGAGGGCTCTGGGTTTTGACCTCCTATTTTGGCACTGGTAAAGCTCTTCCTGATGGTTTTCCACACCCTGGAGCTCCAGCCTATAAGAACAGTGCCTGAGCTCTGTTTTTGTGGATGCTCTGCCACAAAAAAAATTCAGGATGAGGTGAGAGATTATTTTAAGTACCTGCCCAGGACCCCTCTTTGTGACAGCTCCTAATCTCATCATAAGGTGGTGATACCAGCCTTACAGATCTAAATCCAGATCTTCTCTGCATTTAGTTCAAACTGCCTTTGCAACATCTCATTTGGGTGGCAGCAGTACGACTGCCATCAGCAATTCTGTCTCTTCCAGACTGAATAGTATACGTCGTAGACTGGCTTCCTTGTGTACTTCTGTGCCTGAATTTGGAGGAGGTTATGGCAGGATCCCCAGAAAAAATGAATTTTGATGGAGTCAGAGGAGTCGTACATTTGCTGAGTGACCATTGTTTTCCTTTGGCAGGACTTCTTTCAGGACAAAAATAGATGTGTACTCAGTAACACATTGGCATCATCAGCCTTCAAAGTTCATTGCCAGCCCACTGACCTTGGATATTTTTGCAGGACCCACTCAGGTTTCCAGTGCTGGTACCAAAATTTTGGTGTAATTGTAGCCTTTCTGCCCACTTTACCAGGAGAGAAGAAAGATAATAGTATTTATTTGGAAAAGGGAGACACCAAATGAATAATCTGAGTAGCATGGCATCTATATAGCGCTTATCAATATGAATTAGAGGAAGGGTTAACTCGCCGACTGCTGTGCTCCTGAGGAGCCATGGAAGGAGGTTTTTTTTTCCTGAGCTCTTAAGTGCGCTGTCTGGGGATAATGGGAGGAAAGGAGCTGAAGATAGAAAACAGTGAGCCAAGGCTGAATCCCCAGAGAAGACATATGTAAATGCTCTCAAGTGATGCTTTGCAAGTTTGTTTTTTTTTTTTTCCCTTGTGTGACTAGAACAGATTATGAAGATGTAAGTCAAAACTCAAAAGTGTTCTTCAGTTTTGTTGGCTTTTAAAAATGATAGCTAGGGCATTTAGGCTGTGGAGGTGTCTTTACAACAGTTGTGACTGTATTTCTCAGCTCAGATGGTGGGAGAACCAAGGCGGAGCAGGGACCCAGTCTCAATGCAGAGCAGAAATTAAATGACTGGGACTCCCTTCTCCAACCTTGGGTCATCCTATGAACCAAACCACCAGTTTTCATAGTCCTGAGCACATACCCTGCTGAGCAGAAGGGAGTTGGGAGGGGGCTGGTTTTAGGGGTAAATCAGAAACCAGAGCCATCAGTCCTCATCGTGGGATGGAGATTCTGGTTGCGTGCTTTTAGGCAAATCTTGTTTCTCTGAGATTCTGTCATCTTAGCCTGATGGCTAGAGTTACCAAGCATTTCTCGTTCTGTGCTTAAATGGAAACTGAGGATATTGAGGACTTGCAGAAATGGGTTGCCCCCAGTTGATTGTCCAAAGTGGGAGCACAACAAATGAGGACCCTGTTCTAGTAGAGGTCTGCTTGGCTTCACTTAGGACTTGTGGCTGGGAACCATGTCTCCAAAGAGCCTTGAGAAAGAAAAGGCGAATATTATCAGGGAAATTGTTATTTTTACTCCTAGTCAGATAGATCTTCTGCTAGGTTAGAGAGTAAGAGGGCAAAGGGGGCTGGTACTTGGGAACTGCAGGCTGGAAGTCCCAGGTGTGCAGTGGGGAGAGAGAACTCTGCCCATCAGACAGGAAGATGCAGAAGAACTGGGGTGCACCGCATCTTTTCTTCCATCTGGGAGGCGGTGGTAAATTATTCCAACTATGAAGTTTTTCATGTGGGTCTGTGAAACTCTGCACAAGTGACTTGCCAAATTCTGTGCCTCCCTTCCATTCTGGCTGATGTCCTGGGGTGCGCCTGCCATGCCGAGGTACCTGCTGCTGGCGGTCTGAAAGCCAGAAAGGCCTCTTCCCCCCATACACATGATATTTTTTTGGTATATGGTCTACTTTTTGACCCAATTCTCTTAGAACTTCCAAGAATCAGTGCAGTAAGTGCCACAGAAACATGAAAATAACTTAGTGGAGTGTGCCGAGGGGAGAGGAAATTATTTTTTTATTTTTAGAACATGTGGTGACCAAAATCAAATTATCAAACCCTCAGCAATTAAAAAAAATCAAGAATATTTGGTTGACGCTTCTCTTTCAATTACCTGCAGCATGTTCAGACACTTGAGGGTAAACAGCAATTCAAAGCTGCCTACTACACAGAAGCTTTAATTAACTCTAATGATAATTGCAGAGCATGCGTTGCCATTTTGGGCAACAATTACTTGGCTTATGTGGGGAATCTTGTGTGCGTGAAAAGTGGTGCAGGAAAAAAAACCCTGTGAATATATATGCTCGTTGCTAACTCTTAGACTTTGTTAGACAGAGGAATATTTTTTCAGCCCTGAGAGCACTGAAAAATGCGTGGTCCTCGCTGCACGCACTCTTCCTACCATGCAAATAGAGCCTGGTTCAGTATTTGTTTTTTTTAAATAAAACAAAACAAAATAAACCAGCAGAACTCATGTCTTTGACCTTTCAGCATTTCAAAAATCTGTCTGAATGGGGATGAGACTTTTTCTTCCCTAGAAGTATACGTGCTTTGAAAATGCCTGAGACTAAAACGGAGGGATGTTGTTGTAAGAAATTGAGGCCATTTCTGAGGAGCCTATGTTAGTAAGGTTGGCACCTGTGGGATTTAGGCTCCAAGAAGCTTCCTTCACCCTTCCTTCCTGCCTTGAAAAGCCCAGCCTAAATGTAGCTGGTTTTCAGAGCACAAACAGCCTCACATTTTAGATAGGTCTATCTTTGTTAATTTGGGGAGGTTTTTTTGGGTGCAGGTGGGACATACCCTTAGTGAACAAACATAATTCCACCGACAAACACTTTCAAGTGACCTTAATAGCCTTCCTTAAATGTACCCTCCTTCTTCCTTCTCTTCTTCTGCAACTCCGTCAGAATTAAAAGTATTGATGATTTGTGGTATGTTAGTCTCTCTCTAGAAATGGAGTCCCAGCCCCTTGGGGTTCCTGTCATTGTCTGTTGTAGGGAAGTTATCTCACGAGTTACCTGCTCAGAAGCATCACTTCTTAAGAAGTGAACATTTAATTTTTATTTTAGGAAGCTGGAAATTAACTCAGTGGAAAAACTTGCTCAGTGTTCGTTTTTGTTTGTGACTTTTTTCCTTTCACTGAAGATGTTTGATGGCCTTTCTTTCAGAATGCTCTTATTTTTCTAATAAGAACTGCAAAATGGTATCTTAATGCTGCATTCCACACTTCTCAACAATCTAAAGCATAAATAAAGTGGATGAAAAGCCAGGTATTTTATTTTTTTCCTAGAAGATGTTGAAAAAGGACTAGTGCTATGAAGACACCAAAGAACCTCCCATACAAAGACTTGTGAATGTGAAGCGGTGTTCATAGACATTTTGAAAACTAAGCTAATGGCCTTCTTTCAAAAGTCAAAACAACACAACCAAAATGTTTGTGTTTTTCTGCTTCCTGATGGTAGAAGACATGATCAGATCAGCAAAAATCTTTAGAGAGAAAAATAAATTTTAGCAAATGCTTTGCTCCAAAAGATCAAATAGGATAGTTGTATTAATTGTTTCTAAGCCCTAAGCTGTACTTACTGCTTGGAAAGGATGAAGAAGAAACAAAGAGAAGATAATCTTAAAAAAAAGTGTTGGAAGTTCTGTATTTGGTAGAAACATTTCCTTAACCTGAAGAGACCGTGAGGTGTTCTAATAAGTCTTTTCATACCTACCTTGTGTCCTGGTCTTAAGTGGAATAGGCGTGATGCCAGCTGAGGGGAGGATTGCATGTTCAATTCATCCCTCCCTTAGGAATTCAGCCTTGTTTCTTCAGCCTTGGGGCTCTTGCAGAGGTGAGTTCTAGTTCAACTGGCACTATTCACCGCTTGACCTGATAGACTTTTTAGACTTCTCAATGGGTCATTACTTATAATTAGGGTGTGAGATGAGGGAGAATCAACAGAAAACTCCAAACCAATTACTATGCTACTATAGTGATAATAATTTTCGTAATTTTGAGTTCAAAAGGAGATAAAGACCCTTTTGGACATAGACTGCAGCTGATGTGTGTCATAAATATATTTCTTGGTGACTATTTAATGTTGAGGCTTGCTGGAGTGTTCAAGCTGATAAGATTGGTGAGTCCTGTTTTGTACCAATTCCAGTCAGGCACCAATTCTACAATAAATGGCCTGAAAATAACTCTGAAAGCATTAAATCACCATGTGAGATATGCTTGCTGAGTATGTACATGTCCTTGTGTGCATCGTCCATTGGAGGGGGAAAAAATTTGAATATTTAAAGCTGTGCTTTGTCCTCACTCAATTATGAATTCTCCAACACTGCTTATTTTCCTAGAATTTTGGGGAACTGCTCTTGACACTTATCATGGTTTAAAACCATATCTAGTCACAAAGATGGTCAAGATAAAACTAGCTTTTAAGTTCCGCTGGTAACGCTAACAGAGAACAGTGCTCTAAGTAGTGCATTTTAAAGCACAGCAAGGCGAACATTTCTCAAGGGTATAATATGTGTGGGAACTTTGCAATTATTCCTAGCGATTGTATGGTAATCGGAAGTGCAGACCTGCAACCAACTGTGCTACTGCTGAGCTACAGCTATTTTTTCTCTCTCCAATTTGTCAGGAAAAGACCATTAATTAAAGCTTCAATGCTCCAGCAACTCACCATTTCAGTCTCAAAAGTTGTATTTTCTTCTTCTTTTCTTCTTTGTTTATCTCCCAGAATTTATTAATTTTCAAGACTGTGTATCTTGCATCTTGGAGTAGTTCAGATTATAGTAAGAGTGTGAAGCTTGTAGGTCCCCACAGGATGGTCTTTCAGGAAAAATTCCAGTTCACGTGTCCTGTTAACCTTTAGAGGTAAAATGTTTTCACTACTGTACTTTTTGTACTGTAAATGACTGGGTGTGTCACTAGAGACATCACAATAATTTGGTTTTTGTCCTGCTGAGCCTAGGAAATGATACTGGATGCTGGAGGTGTGTTTTGGATCATGCTGCAATGGGAAGGAGATGACTTTTGGGGTCTTGCACATAAGAACAGAAACAAGGAATCTCTGTTATTCCTGGTTTGCAGGGTCAAGGTGCTGGTCTTGCCAAAGAATGTGTCAAAATGATGGGATGAAGATTAGCAGCAAATAAAAAGAAGGGAAAAAAAAGAAGGATCTTAAAGCAATTAATTCTGTTACACCTTTCTGTACAATAATCCCAGTATCTGTGGTGTTTATCAGGATGGAATTGTGTAATGTAGCATGGGCAAAGAATGCAGCTTCTGTTAGAGCACTGCAGGCGCTGTGTTTTATCGGTTCAGCAGACCTATCTGCTTTTGCAAATGGACAGGTTCAAGGCTGGTCGCTGTTGGGCCTGGGTAACCCTAGGGGACTGCGAAAACACCTCCAGGTCTAGTGCTACCCTGACCACTAGTGCTATAAATGGTTTAACCTCAGATCCTGATCTTTAATCTATATTCCGGTACATATTAGCACTCCTTTCCTGTAGTCCTTGCATGAGAGTGAACACAACCAGGTTAGAAAACCCCAATGTGCTCCCCAGTCATCTGCTCTCCTCCTACCATCCCAGAGGGCTGGAGTCCAGTCAGGAATCAAGCCCATTTCTCTCTTTTAATTTTGATCCAGATCTACAGGTGTTTGTTTTAACAACATTTCCTTCTTCAGGTCTAATTGATTCTGCCATTGCAATTTTTTTTTTTTTTTTTATTTTTTTTAAAAAACTCCCAGCTTCGGACTCTGCCTCTTGGAGAGCTTCAGTGTTGCTGCTATTGCAGTCTATGTCCCATTTTCTTCTGGTTTTTTTTTTTTCTCTCTGGGCAGAGGAACTTTTGCAGTCCTTGTTTGACTTCCCTGGCTTCATGGTCTGTGTTTCCATGGCCCTATGTATGTGCTTGAGTATCAGTGGTATCTACTGATATGCAGGAGCCTCAGAGGGAGACAATATCTTTGCTGTGCCAGGTTGGTAGCCGTCTGACTTGGAGGCATAATGGTGGTGGCGGAAGGACTTTCTCTGCTAGTCTTGTTTTCTGGCTGGACTTGTGCAACCACTACTCTCAAATCATCCTGATGTTGACTTGGCTCTGTCTCCAAGGACAATAGTGATCCTATTCTGGAAGGGAATTTGGGCAAAACATGTATTTCATTTCTTGTTGCTCAGCACTTTTTGTTGGTGCAGTAAGCCCTCTTTGGCTAATGAGAATCTCGTTGTCTTGCAGTCTATGGTGTGTTGTACTCAGTTTGCCTCTTCGTCCTCATAGCAGGAAAACTGGATGGGTAGCAGCACAATAAATGTCCTAGAACAAGGTCATATGTACTGGAAAAATATATAAACTGTGAAAGAAATGAAGGGTAACAGACTGGATGGGAGTTGACCAGAGTGTCTTTATTGGTGCTGTTGACAAGCATAGAGGAGGATGTTCTCAGATCTCTATATAAACTCTCGTGAATTAGGCGTCATCTTGTCACTTCTTGTGCTACCTGTGAAGTATGGGGACAGTCAAAGCTAGAGGTGACACTAGCACGTTGGGCAATGTTATTACGAGATATGTGGAAAGCGGAACGTGAAGCCTGCAGCGAGCAGAGGGTCTGTGCTGGAACGTGGGCTGTTCTGCTAAGCCTTTCTTGCTCACAGCTCTCCCAGCTTGTCCTTGCTCACAGGTCTTTGAGGGTCTTGAATTGATGCTTCTGTCAGAGCCTAGCGACCAGGTTAACCAAAGCCATCGAGTTACTGAGGCTGGCTGTTACCTGAGCTTCTCTGAACTGCTCTTTATGGTGCACGATGGACTCCCAAGTGTAAGCTATTGCTTGCATTGACAATAAGTGGCTTCTGAGAAGTCTCGCATCACCGCTCTGCAAGAAGGTTATATGATGCTAATTGCTCTGACTCAAGGGCAAAACAAACTTTAATTTATAAATTCATTATTGCGCTGTAGCTATGGCCTTTAATGGCTTCTCACAGATAATTGTATTGCTGGAAACTCCTCTGATCAGGAACAAAATTATCTTTAGGATTTAACAGCAACCAATTTTAAAAAAATGGGGATCATTGTCAAAGCCAGTGGAGCAAAACCTCTGCACGCATTGGTAAGTGTGCATAATTAATACAAACTCCAAAAATACTAATCTGTTGGCACAGGACACTGTAACAGCAACAAGAGATGCAGCAAAACAGATCAGGTGCGCATCTGGAGATAGGAAATAATGTCCTTTTGGCAGAAGCTTCCTAGCCCTGTTGTGAACAAAGACCCATCCCCATGACAATCTACCTGCAGATGTTCCAGATGTGCAAGGTTCATCGCTCTTTGCCAGTTCCCTGGTTGGAGCTTGGACCACTGAAACATTTCTCTATTGCAGCGTATGGAGACCTCAATAACTCGATGCATGTATCGCAACAATCGGGCAGCCCGGATTGCCATTGCAGCGTGCAGTCTCACAGTTATGCTGCCACAGACACCCCGCCAAGTTATTTGGAGTTTTAAACAGGATGCAATTGAGCTACCTGGCCTACACCAATACAGAAATTATAGTCGCGGAGAGTTTCTGGTTCAGAGAGAGAAATACAGAACTCTGTTCTCCTTTAAAGATTTCAACTGCCCTTATTTGTAAGATTTTTACAAACATTTATTTAAGCGCTCATGCTCCAGTTGCGTGCAGCATCACAGCTGACTTTGAGGGGCTTGAGGAACCAGAAGGACACCATTTCCTTCTGAAAATTTTGTCTAATGTAATTTCTGAAAGAATTGCACTTTCAAATGGAAAGCACTTTCATATCCTTTTGACCTGCATTAATTTTATGATTATGTTGTGTGAAAGTCACATCTAGAGTCCATAATTAGGATTTAGGATGCCATTAGTCAAGCTGATCTAATGACAATGAGACATCTGATAATGATGAGACAGTGGAAAGGAAGCATTTCTTATTAAAAGCTCATTTATGTATTCCAAGTGGTCAACAAACATTAGTAATTGAGTCCTCCTTGGGCCTCCTTTGAGGAAAATAACTATGGGTTAAGTGCTAGGTGTTATTATTTGGCAATTTCTTTCTGGGAGCAGCAGAACTAGCAGTACATGGTGCACAATGCGTGGAACTTGCTGTGGTACTTGTGGAGAGGCTTTACATGGAAATCTTTAATATTATAAAAAAAATGGAGGAAGCCCATCACGGTTAACAGCTTCTGTGTCCTGGATACAGACAGCCTTGTTGCAGTAAGGAAGTTTTTAGGTTTTCGAATAATGCCTCATGGGAGGTGCAGGGGAGAGTAAGCTGAGGCACCCAGCTGAGGCCCTGAGGCTCTTCAGTGAGGGGACGAGAGTGCACATAGGGGTGTTTCCTTCTTCTTGCTTGGGTCAGAAAAAATGGAGTCTTACAGGGTAGTGATGGGGAAACAGATCTGGGAGAAATGAGGTGCACTGCCAGCCTCCCTCAAGTGTAATCTGCAGCAGGTAATTAACAGCGAGCTCGCTAACTGAGGGCCGGTTGAGGATGGATCTGGGTGAAGGCTGTGAATTCACTGCTAATTCGTGTGCTCGTTATTCTTCAGGGGAAAGAACGAGAACTGAGTCTGTGCTCTGATGTCTGTGCTGGTCACGCCTTTTTGTGTCATAGTGATTTTCTTTTTCTCTTCTGAATATTCTCAAAAGATACAACTTGAAGTGAGGCAGGAAATTTGGTTTTCCCCGGGAGCTGCTGCCTGTCCCTTCTGCTAAAGGTCTGGTGTGGTTCCCTCATGAATTCCTACATGTTCTCCCACCCACTGGACCTGACCTGCTGTCTGAGCATCACTTCATCACAGCTGTGGGGTGAGCAACAGCCCTGGCAAGAGGAGGTGCCAGGTTGGTGCTGCCCTGAGAGGCAAAGCAGACAAACCTGGGACAAGTGCTAGAAATTGGAGGCTGACAAACTGTGCTCCTCATGTCCCAGGAATAAGTGACTGTATAGCAATCCATAAAAACAGCGATTGCAGGGAAAGGGCACAGTTGTCCCAAGGGTCTGGGGAACGTGAACCCCAAGTTGTGGATCAAATCTAGTCTCTCTCGATATGTGGGAAATTGAGAATTGGCTTAAATGCTCCTCTCTTGGAGGAATTTAGAGCTATTCAGGGTCTTTGGGAATTCACGTCCAGAGCTAGACTAAGCAGAGCTGAGGCCAGCCTGAATCTTGGCTCATCCCTTTTCGCTTTGAACCGTGAAGACCAGCTCTTTGGCCTTTAAACTGAGATCTGACTTGGTCTGCAAGAAATACATTGGTTACCTGGGGAAATGCTGGCAATTCCTAATTTTTTTTTCACAGCCACTAATAAATCTGCTTTTCTAAACAAACAGAAGCAAATTTCCTTTCCTCTCTAATGAATCCCTGGAGGGCAGCGTGGATTCCGCATGTAAATGCGCTTTGCTCAGACTGCCTGGTTTTAGGCGGTGTTTTTTCTCCCTCTCACTTATTGCTCCGTTCAGCAGCATAAATGCTTCGCCTGCTTCCCAAGCCCAAACTCTTCTGTAGCAGGTCTCTCTCTGGGTGAAATTACCAGCCAAGCACAGGATGCCTGCGGGCATTTAGAAGCTGAGCAAATAGCCCAATTAAAAGCGGTTGGCAAGCGTCTGAGCAGGCGTCAACCCCGTGCCCTGCTCGTCTGATGATCCCAGCTATAAAAAGTCTTGCCGTTGGCTTTCACGGCGGGAATGGGCATATCTGTTCCCACCAAGGTCACTAACCCATGGTTGGCTTTATTCAGGCCCTGTCTCATTCTCTTCTTGCAGGCATTCTCAGGGTGTAAGGTGAGGGCAAACCACATTGGGACTTTAGGCATCTCCTCATCCCTTACAGAAAGCAGAGCTGGCTGGTGAGTCGGCTTGCTAAGGAAGATCACGAGGAGCACCTGTGGTGGCTCGAGCCCGTTCTAATGTGGTTGTGTTCGAGGTGTGGAGGAGGTTTCTTCGGTCTGCACGTTGCTCGGGTGGCCCTCACAAAAGGTCCAGGCGTGAAGCTTTCCGCTCTCTGCCTGGACCCCCTTACCGACAGTGAAACCCAGGGATGGAGAAGGGGTTGGGAGAGGATCTCCAAGCTGGTGTCTAGGCAGCATTAGTGAGATCTGGGGAAAATCCCTAGGAAGCCGTAGGATCTTTTTTTTTTGGTGTGTTTTCAGAAATAGCTTTGTGTCTTTAGACTTGCTCATTTTGTGGCTATATTCTGCTCTGTTTTTATTGACTCTTAAGATCAGTGGAATGAGACTGGGAAAAGACTGATGGTACTACTCCTTAGGAGGAACACAGAGTTTGATCGTTGTGTGGTTTTATATGTAAGTCATCTAATTTATGCTATAGCTTTCTATGCTTACTAAGTGTGGCTTTCAGACTGCAGGCTTTAGGTGATTCATAATCCTTAAAAAAAAAAATAAAAAGTCAAATTTTTTGAACAATCTAGAGGTTGTTCTTTCTGGGAACAATAAGGTATTGGAGGTGATGTTATGTGGGAAGGAGCAACGAAGAGCGCATGCTACAAGCTGGTTTAAGCCCATTGCTTAAACCCGAGTGTCCAACAGTGGTCACTCAAGGGAGCCGTGGAGCTCCTCCTGGGATCAGCGTTGGGTTGATGTTAGGTGTTCACTGTCACCACCTGATGTGAAGGTTCATACATTCGTTGCTAGAAACTCAGGTCTGGGGATAGAACAAATAGATATTGTGTGATGTTTTTAAAAACAGCCGTTGAGAATGTACTCTGATCTTGGCTAAACTGGTATACTTCCAGGGCAAATCTGCTAACCTCACTGTAGTTGCTCCACGCTTCCACTTTAAGACATATATGATGAATATTTAACTAGAATAGTGATATTTTTAAGGCAAGTTGCTCTGGGGTTTTACGATAAAATCACACATTCTGTCTCAGATTCAGAGGTCATTTGCTCTGCAGTTAATGGGTAGCTTCCCTCAAGGTAGGAAGCAGTTTTTTAATTAGATAAATCAGTCCTGTATGATTATTTATGTGTTATAAGACACTAATCAGATGATTGCATGTAAAATTACAAGCCAGAAACATTTTTTTTTCTAGCCATTTTTTTTCTTGCTTATAGTAGTTACTAACCATGTAATGAGAGAACTACACCATGTCAGGTGCTGAGCAGAGGCCAGGTATTTGTAGGGTACCTTGTATTTGCACACCCAGCGCACGCTGATACGTGTTCCCCACCCTGAGAAGCAAACTTGGTGGTAATATGTGCTATTAATTCTGGGATGGTGATTCAAGTCCACCTCCAGTTACGTGTCGAGGTACTGAGATCTGGATCTGATGCTGGCATCCGCCCTCTTCAGTCATTTGAAAAGCTGCATCCTTGAACGTACGTTCACAAATATATGTTATGCTGTTGGATCCCAAGCTCTGATCTCTTATTACAGAAGTGAGTTAGAACTTTCACTTGTGTCCAGTGGAAATGCTGAATTTCTTAGCTTTCATTTATGCCATTAACAAGGTACAATTTTTTACTAATAGGCACCAACAGGCACTTGATCACACAAATTAAGACATTTAAGGTCTAATATATATAATTTGCCAAATAATTCAGCTCTTGACAGTGATGTAGGAGGGAAGCAGAAACATGGTGCTCCCTTTCAGTCCCAAAGTCTTTGGAGGGAGAGAGAAGCAGCCTAAGAATGGTTGTGCTCTGCCTGCCCTGAACCTCTCAGGGTTTTGAGGTGGGACCTCACATCTGAGCAATTTTGCAATGGGGGGAAACAAAAGCCCAACTAGTAGTCCCAGACTCTGGAAGGTACCAGACTACAGCCAAGCCAAGTTTCTTGACTAATCTTTCTGAAATGGAGCAATACCTTCTGGTTTCAGACTTGTTGTTATGTTTCTTTGAAAGTCCATCCTTTGCTTGAGGATGGAACCCCCTAGAGACAACTTGGTGGTATGTTTGTTTACTGAAATGTTGAAGAATCATTCCTTATTGTAAAAATTGATGATTATTGCCAAGAAGTCCCAGCAAACGTTGTACAACTTTATAAGAAAAATCACTTTTTTCTTGAGTTCAACAGCTTCTGTATGACCAAGCCTGCTGATGGTTGGCCTGCTGCTTTGTTAGCGCAATATGAATCATTCTAGCAGCGCCTTCCCCACGCCGTATGGTTCCCTAATGCACTGGCCCTGATAACATGCTGACAAATAGCAGGTGCCACTGGATGGAAAGTGAGAGAGTTGCAAAGCTTTCCTCCCACCAGCTGAACACACACCCATTTGAATTGTTAAATGGCTTTTGCAGGGTGGTTTTCTGAACTGCAAAATGGTTCAGATGGGTGGTTTCGGTACCATCTGGGGTAAGAGATGAGGAGGTTTTGTTTTCTTTTATTTGAGCTTGAGTCATGTCTAATCCTTTTGCTTAGAAATAACCGGGGAGTCAAAGGTTCTGAACTGCTTCAGCCTAACTCCTACATTTCTACTGTCTGATGTAGGTTAGCAAATGCTAAAGATACCCTCCAGTTTTACACACACAACATAACCAGCCCCTTGGAGAGATGAAGATTGTTCATATGCTGCTCAGAACCAGCTGAACTGTAAGCCCTCAAAACACTGGAGGTTATGTGGATATGGAAAACATTCAGCTATCATTGATGCTTAGCTGCTCAAAATTGCCCAGCGGTGCACAGAGGAAGGAATTATGTGTTGCAGGTGTGTGTGTGAGCCTGGTTGCTAGAAGGAAAGTGAAATACAGCAAAAAATTCAATCTGTTAGTGATATTTGGTGAATGTGTCTTGCAGATATCTAACCCCAGAACATCATGATAGTTGCCACATCAGACTGAGAGACAAGCACGCACGGGAAGGTGGGCTGGTGTTGAGGCTCGAGTTTTATTGTTTTCTTTCCTGTTTAAATGAAATTATATTGGCTATATGTAAGCTACTGTTACGATGGTTAGTTAGCCAAGCAAGGCATAGGCATTAAAGTCATTCACTGCCCTTTCTGTCCAAACAGAGGAGGACTATTGTCCCATAATGGCTGTGGCTGAGCTGCAGTGGTTTGTTTCCTTCATAGTCTATTTACAGTGCTCATCCACCAACCCTACTAGAGCGAAATTAAAGAACAGAGTTTCTAAGTCATTTAATTCAAAATGAGTCAGGAAGTGCATTAATGAGCCTATCATAATGAATGTTTTTGTAATGCAGACAAAACATGGTTTAATATTAATCATGAGAGGAAAGAAATCAAAGGCCAGATATCAACAGTTTTGATTGTACAAATAAGAAACCTTCTTAGAAAGCCTGTGTGAGCTCCACAGCCTATGAGCCTACAGGGAGGGCTGGGGAGGACATGCTTGTCCCAGCGTGGCCCCTTGTGAAGGGGTTTGGCTTGGTGGAGAAGAGCTTGGGACACATCTGCAGTCAAGGAAGAAAATCAGTGAAATTCAATGGGTCTTTGGTTTACATGAGAAACTCACTGCACATAGAGGAAACTTGGCTTTTTGGTTTGAAGGAGTGTTTGAGGCCAGTGTTTACAAGAAGTAGAAGGATTTGTGGACTACATTTTCATAACACATAATAGGCAGGAATAGAAGGTAGATGTTGATTCTTTTTGGTCACTCAAATTCTTCCTAGTTCTTTTAAGAGCCATGAAATTAAAAATGCATTGGATTATGTTGTCAACATTTACGCGTTGTTGAAATGTTGGGTCTGATATAGGAAGTGGCAGTTGTGCTGCATGACTGTTTCTCCTGTGTGGAAACACTGCAGCTAGTTGTCAGTGATGCTGCTAGAAATTTATTCCTCATGGAAAGAATTGTGTGTTAGGAGTGAGCCCAAATAACTGGGATAACTGGAAGAGGAGACAGTCTTAGGAGCTTCTAGAAAAAGTATCCTTAGATGGGCAGAAATTTTGACCCTATATTAAAGGGTCAAAATAGGGGATCTGAAATTGTAAAGAAAGAGATTTTTATTTATTTTCTCTCTCTGTTTTTTTTTTTTTAATTATTTTTCCTGGATGATAGTTTTCCTGTATTATGAGATACACTGCCTAAAGGTAGTGCTGTCCTCAGCTATCCAAATAAGCACTGCTGTCCAGGTTTGGGATACCAGGGAAGCATTAGCCGGGGAGGCGAGACAATATTATTGCACCTCATTGGCATGTAAGAAATCACTGACAACTGTTGCAGGAAACCTGAGCTTGCCAGGTACGTGCTGTAACCTCATGTAACACCCGCTGATAGCAGCGCGTTTGAGATGCCGCCTGCTCCTCTTGCCTCTCTGTGTGCTCCTAGGAAGTTCAGATAATGGGAGAGGGGAATAAAAAGCCCTGCAACAGTCCAGTTTTTTTGATTCTAGGACGTATTGCACAAGTTGAAATCCTCCACTGAGGACTTATTTTTCATAGCCAAGTAGATACATACACACACACACAAAATATGAATCTCTCTTTCTTGGTGTTTGACTTTGAGCCTTCTGCCCTTTGAACTGTTTTCACTTCTCATCCACCTTTTACGTATGCAACAATTCAGTGCGTTTCTGTCAGGACATGTGGCACCATCTCGCTTTTTTTGTGTGATACTGTTAGTATATAGCTGGGAAAAATGCCATTATGAAATACCTTGGACTTGAGCAGCAAGTCAGTGTTGCTGGAGATCTCCCTGCAGCGAAGAGCAGGCAGTGTTTTATGTGGTGCTTGGAGCCTGCAGCACTCAGAGATGTTACATTATAATGTCAAGTGTTTTATGTGTTGGCTTTTGTTTTTTTTTGTTTGTTTGGGTTTTCTTTTTCTTTCGTTTGTTTGTTGAAGAGGTAATTTGAAGCTGGATATTGGCAGCAGACAGAAGTCCTAGCCTGTCTATTGTGTCGTGGGGAGGTTAGGCCAAACTGCAAAACTCAGCCCACGTTCGGAGGGTTGAGAGAGCAGCAGGAACGCAAGGGCTGTGGGTTCTCTCTATGTGGGCAGCTGGACATCCCCCAGCAGAGCCCAGCCTTCTGCACAGCCTCCTGCGCGTTAGAGCCACGAGCCAGTGCAAAGAGAACTGATGGAAGAAAGGGAGATTGTTGAGTTTTGGATTGGGTCTGTTTCCAGAAAAGACCTTTGGCACCAGGCATTTCATCTGAGAGCTCGAGTTTGCTGGTTTGTGATGAGTTTAGTAACTCCTGCCGTTTAACTTAACTCAGTTTTATCTCCAGCTTCTGCTGTGAACTTGTGCCCGTTCATAACTGGTTACGTCACCATTTGGTAAACTGTTCTAAGCTGAACTGACATAAAATGGAGAGTTGGGCCAGTTTGACCAAGCTGACACCATAGAACATCTCCGTATGTGCTTTATTGAGGTGTGAGTATAGACATCTCCATTTGTCCAGGAAGAACAGTGCATCTGTCCCCAGGCTACGTGCACACGGTCTCCATCCTGTCCTCCTCCATGGTGGAAGGTGACACCGCAACCCTGCTCCCAGACCTTTCCCCAGCCCTCATGGAGAGGCAGGGCTTCTGGTGTCTCTGGATCTGTTTGTGCAGTCCTCACCTGTCACCAAATTGATTGTCTCCAGCTTACTTATTGTCCTTTGTAACTGGCTTTTTGCTAATTGTTTGGTTATCTCTTGGAATATAATAAATGAGAAAGATGAAGGTGACTTGGCACAATTATTCTCTGAGGGCTTAATGGGGCTCTTCAACAAGCACAGAGTCATTATATACGTTCAGTCCAATTAGGAACATGGATAATGGTTCTGGGGAGAGATACACTTCTGTGTTTTCTGAACTGCAATGGATTTCCTCCCTTGCAGAGCTCAGTGTGTTTAGCTTTTCTGTATTCATGCACCTCCCAGGAGGGAAAAATGCCCATAAATACTGGGCAATGTCCCCAGTATCCCAGCAAAAAGGGTGTGTTTGGACTTCTTCGACCACTTGTTCTGTGGATTGAAATAGGATCCTTCAGCAGGAGGGGGAGGAATATGTCAACCTCTAGGGAAATGAAATGGAAAAAAAGAATGAGGAATAGAGAAATTTAAGGCAAAAATCCCCACAGCCATTAATAATGAAGGGCTATGGAGGGGATGTGTAACAAGCAGCTGATTGACGAGCTCAGGAGGCTGAAACTTACCCCGAGAGCCCCTGGCTCAGGGAGTTGGGGTTGGGCCTAGGAGATCAAGGGGGAGGTGGTAGCATGGGGCTTGGCTGGGGAGGTTTTGGAGAAGGCACGGTATGTGAAGAGGGTCAGAATTGTTTTTCAAATGCCGGTGAAACATGACAGGGTTACCTAGACCGCAGGAACGGTGTGGGATCTGAGTCATGTAGGCTGCGTGGGGAGCTCTCCAGCAAGGAGATGGAGTCACCAGGAAAAGCTCAGAGCTCACAGAGGTGAGGGCAGGAGACGGCTCCAGCTCCGTTCCTAAGATAGCGGGTTGTAGTGCTTTCCTTTACAGTCTAGTTATTGCAGCATTTAACAGCAAACCTCTTAGTGTAGTGTGTAGAAGACTGGACTACTCAGACTCTGAAAACCTGCAAGTCAATTTGCCTCTTCTTGCTTTACTGGTCCCAGCCATAAAATTGTGCTGACTGCTATGTGTTGCTGGCTTATGAAGCACTTGGATGTCTCTGGGCAAAAAGCACTGGACAGGAATATACTGAAAAATCCCTGTACTTTATTTGCTGTGCTTACCAAGAAATGAGCTATGAAAACAATTGTGTTTCAGATGGTGGAGCCTGTTGGTGATGCAAAGGATTCACTATCAGACATAAAATACTGCAAAAAGTATGAACCTAAGTATCGCGTGAGTCTTTGATGTAAATGAGACAAGAAGGGCAGGGCCATATTCTGATAGCTTTGCACAGAGCAGATGCTGCTGACAGTAGGTGAGGAGCTGTAAGACGGCAACTGATTTGCCTGCCAGGACTTTGCTACCAAGAAAAATACTCTTTTCCACGCCAGGCTGACCATGGCTCCAGTTGCTTGATGAAATACTCCCCTGCATAGCTGACTCCTGTCATTTGTGCAGCAAGCAGTGATAAAGTGCTGGGATAAGCCTGCTTAAGGGTCACGATCATAAAATTTGCAAAGTAAACTGTTAAACCTAGCAGTGTGTGTGAAGAGGGGTCCCAAGCTGGGCTGTGGGAGGTGAACCAACAGGTAGTGGGTCATTTCAGCTGCGAAAACGCGCATCTCTTAAGTAGTCTGTGAGAAATAGGCTCATGGGGCGAGGCCTCTTGCAAAAATAAGCCGGGGATCCAAAGCAAATGACTGCGTGGTAGTGCGCTTAAAGCGGAGGCCGAGGCCGGGATCTGGCTGCCAGCTGCCTGCGGGGAGAAGCCAAAGCCCTCTCTGGTTTTCTTTGGGAGGGATAGACCTGCTGACCATGTTGTTGTGAAGAAGGGGCTGAATCCCGAGTAGGAAAGGGAAGGAGGAGAGGGTCTGTAGGCGTAGAGGAGCTGGTGTGGACAGGCTGTGGTCCACAGCCCAGGCTGGAGGTGAGCAGCTCCACATGCAGCCCCAAGGTAGATGAGCATCATAGGGCTCTGCTGCTCTAATGGGAACACTCTGTGACACGGTTTTAAAGTTCCAAGATGTACAAAGACGAAAAATGTCTGCAAGGTAGGTGATGAAGGGGCAAAACCTCTTGGTTTTCACACTGAGAAGAATTTAATAGCAGTGTAAGTCTCTGTGGTCAGGGCTCTTCTGTCTGCTGTGGGATTGACTTGGAGCAGTGATGCAGAAAACTGTTGCAGAGCAGAAACAGCCTAGTTAGATCTGAGCTACAAATCAGAGCAAAACAGACACCTGAAAAGTCATTTAAAGACAAAGGAAGAGCAAGCAAGGGGTAGAAAGCAACAGGTAGGTAGAAGGTGGGAATTAAAGCAAAAAGCTCAACAAACGTTGCTTTTCGGCCTCTGTCCCTGTAAGATATTTTGCTTAGCTTGCTTGCTGAAACCTCGTTGCTACAGTGAAAATGAAATTCTCTCTCCATTGGTTCCTCTTGTAATGACACAATTTGAAAGAATCCACCTGAAATACCAAACCACTCTGTTGCCCTCAGCCTGCTGGGCTGGTAGCACCTCAGAAGGGTTTCGGGATTTGGCTGGATTTGCCATGAGTTGTCTCTGATTCATATTTAATCAGAGCTTGGACAGAAGACGCTGGGTCCGAGCCCAAAGCACTAACACTCAATTAAAGATTATAGTGCAGAAGGCTGCTTAATCAGAGCTTAGGTACAGCTGGCTGTATTTTTGCCAATCTCCGGACTAATTATCTTTTATTAGTTGTCTTTGGTCTCGAAGCCTTGTACCTAACTTGTTCTGCAGAAATGCAAATATGATTTAGCTTGACTCGAGCTCTCTTCTCAGCCTGAAATGTTTTGGGCTAATGCAAGTTACTCCTAATTTTCTTTTAATTTCCTGCATTGCTTTGCAGCTCTAAAGCCCTGATTGACGCCCATGCTGCTGCGTCTGTCGCAGCCCAGGAATGGCACACGTCGGCTAAAACCACTCTGCCCATGTCCTGGCTGCGGAGGTGGAATGTCCCATTGCTGAGAGAAGCTCTGGGTGAGCGCAGGTTCCTCCGGCAGCATCAGCCTCTGCACTGCGGGGTAGCGGCTGGACCGTTTCCCTAGGGACAGCTATTTAACTCTATGTCCAGACAGGGTGTCTACAAATTAATAGCTTGAAACGAAGAGCTCGGGCCATGTCCTATTTTTGGATCCTTGTGTGGTACAGGAAAGGGCGGAGGCTTTTATTTCTTGAGGAAAACCTATTAACTAATTTCACATACGATTCATTTTCCAAAGTGATAAATATTCTATGCGATTTATACTGTAATCACAGAGCTCAGAAGATACCTGGGATCTGGTCCAACGTCACATTTTCTCTTTGTGTGCTATCTCCACGTTGTCTGGGAACGCTCACTTGCAGGAGCTATTTTGAGAGACAGAGCTGCCAGTGCCCAGGACTGCGAGTGCTGTGCCTGGCCGAGGGGCTGGCATGCACGGGCTGCTGCTTCCCAGCACCTCCGGCCTGTCTCACATCTCTCGTTAGAGAGAAAGTTTAATTTCAGCTTGCGGTGAGCTAATTCTGTACTGGCTGGAGTTTGGGTTGTGTCATGAGTTATGACACCATTCATTCCCCACTCTTCAAAGTTGCGACCAAAGTATTTTTCATCCTTTTTTACTCTTTATCTGGCAAGTCTTAAACTGTTTGGGTTTTTTTTCTTTTTTTTTTTTTTTTTTTTGTGCACGCCACTTCCCAGACTGGTTTGATTCCTTGGTTCTTGGTGGTGTTGCATCAGAGCACAGAATAGCAACTGTGTTCCCAGTAACCAAAATAAAAGTGACACAGGCTGTTAATCAAGAGAACTCAACTGGGGTCAGAGAAGAGTTCTGCATAAGCGAGAGATGAGGTTTAAATCTTACTGCTAAACAAGATTAAACGTGCCTGTGGCCTCTTCCGCCACAGGAATTCTGACATTCCTGCGTGAAAATGCTGAATGCTTTTCTCTCGCCTTAACCTTGTGAAGTTTGGCAGCCAAAGCCATTGGCTAAAAAGTGCTCGATTCATTTTACCCAGAGTCCAAACAAACTTGGCAGCCTGGACATACCCCATGCAGTTTCAGTATCTCAAACTCCTGCTCTGTATCTAGTCAAGGAAGGGAGAGACAAGCGCTTCCAGAGGACACTTCAGTCACCCTAAGATTTAATTTTTCCCTGCTCAGGTCTGGATTTCTTAAGTTGAGTCCCAGTGACTGTGGTCCAAAGCTGCGTGCCGTAGCTTGGACCTTGGAGCTGAACAAAATGAACGCAGCAGCCCCTGCGTGACACACAGCTGGAAACCAGAACTGAGGTGTATTAGCCCAAAGAGCAGCTTAAGGTATTTTAGGTGGTCAAAATGGAAGTTTCAGCCTGGGATATTGTGTCCCTTGAGGCAGAAATTCAAGAGGAAAAATATTGAAATAAATGAAAAAGTATATACAGATTTTTAAGATGTTATCTGTCATTTTCTCATGCAGTCAGAAATCATAGAATCACAGAATGATTTGGGTGGGAAGGGACCATTGAAGCCCACCCAGTCCAACCCCCTGCCAGGAGCAGGGACATCTCCAACCAGATCAGGTTGCTCAGAGCCCCGGCCAACCTGACCTGGAATGTTTCCAGGGATGGGGCATCCATTTTGTCGTGCACATCCACCCGACTCAAGGCGAACGCTCTACAGGATCTTTGGCATCGCAAGCTGGGTTTGGAAAGTGGGCAGTTGTGCCTGCCTGAGCTTCTGCCGTGGTGGCAAAATACCAACGGCATCTGTGCGGTGTTACGGACCTGTGCTTTGTCTGAGAGTGTGTGGCTGTGTGTAAAACGTAAAGGGGAATTAGGTACTTTCCTTGATGATGTTACAGAGAAGTGTTGAAAGCACAGAGCTGGTAGGAAATGTTGTTGGTTTTTACATGGAGGAGAGGGAAAAAGATGTCAGTGGGAAACAAATATCAGGGCAATTTACTGACTCAGCTGTAGGGCTCATGGGAGAGTATAGTTACATAAAAAAATATGATAAAATAAAAAAGATATGTTTTAGACAAACTCTACTGAGCAATGGCTGTAGATGCTTTGGTCTGTTCCTTCAGGGCAGGAGGAGACTGGTTTTGCCATCTCTGCTTTTTTAGGGTAGCAAGAAAAGCGGAGGCTGGCTGTGATGCAGGTCACCAAGGGATGACTGGACAGAATGGCTGAGGGAAAACACCTAAAGCAACAAAACCTTCCAAGCCTACGTCTCTGGAGTCACAGTGATAAAACATTGCTTTGGGCTGCAAGGATGTCAGAAGTGTGCAGATCACATGCCCAAAATGGTTGTGTTTCTTCCTAGAGGGGTGTATTGCGGTGTGGTGCTTGGGGCCATTGGGCTGGAGCAGGGTAGATGTTCACTGGATGTGTCTCTGTACCTCCCTGTGGTCCTGCTGATACGTCACAGACCAGCGCACGTTTTTGAGCAGAGCCCATCTGAGCCTGTCTCTCCCCTCCTCCAGCGTTTCCCTTGGCACTTCTGCTACTGATCACAGCTATATCTTGTTTGACCGGGTCATTCCTCGTCTGCTTTTTTTAGCTCCCTTTTCTTCGCCAAGTCATAAATCTGGATTTGCAGCTGATGTTATTCCCAGGGAAGCAGGCAGGGGAAGTGCAGACAGGGGGTTATGACTTCCCTGAGGGATGCGGTTGTGAGTAAGAATTGACCTGTCAAGTGGAATAGATGCAAAGTAGTAGCCTGAAAGTAATGGACAAGTGAACTGATTTGGAAGGAAATCACCCTTGTTTTAAATACTGTCTTCATGGGAAGGCCTTCTGATCACCACATTTTCCCCACTCTGAAATCTCAGGCTGTTTTTAGAATTTGAATCACGTCAGCAGTGTCATCATTTGTATTGTTTGTTTGGTTTTACTGAGATATCTTTCTTTTACTAAGTCGTTTATGAGACTGCATTAACAGCGGTTCCCCAGGGACTGTCCCCACATGGGAGCTCCGTGGCTGCACGGACAGGTCAGCGTCCTCTCGGAAATCCTACCGAGCCAGTGCGATGGCTTGTGAAAAACAAAAGCAAGCAGCAGGAATTTCTCATGCTCTACATGAGTTTGGCTTGTTTTAGTACGAAGGGTCCTTTTCAGCTCCTGTTTGCTGTGGTGTTGGTGAGGAGCAGCCTCAGGGGCAGCGGGGCTGCATTGCTCTTCCCGCAACCTGCCGTCGGGTTATCCCTGCTGCGCCCGGTGTTTGTTTGAGACAGGCTGTGTAAGGGAGCTCTGGAGGGGAAATAAGGGAGTGGGATCACAGGAAGAGGCTATTTGCTTGCTTTTTAACAGTGAAGAAATCTTCTAACCTAGCTTGTTGCAAGACAATAATTCCACGTTGCATTTGGCTTTTCATTTGCATATGTGAATGTGATCCCCAAGGATCTGTAGGCATGGGGAGTATCTTGATTGGTCACAGAATCATCATAGAACAGTTTGGGTTGGAAGGGACCTTAAAGATCATCCCGTTCCAACCCCCCTGCCCTGGGCAGGGACACTTCCCCCAGCCCAGGTTGCTCAGAACCCCGTCCAGCCTGGCCTTGAGCGCTGGCAGGGATGGGGCGTTACAAGGGAGCACGGGAGAGCTTCATCTCTCTCCCTGCCACAATGTCCTTTGCCACCACGAGCGAGTCACAGTGCTGCCCTTCCCCACCTGGGCACATACCCAATTCCTTTCTCCTCCTTGCCAGTTAGGAATTCTCTTAGGACAGCAGCTGTCACCATCTCAGTCTAATCGAGCAGTGCCTGAACGCGGTGACGCCTCACAACTATTTTTATACAAATACCGATAATAAATGCTTTTCTGCACGTTATTGGACTCCTATCATCTGTTAGGGACAGATAAACTGTAGATTGGTGAGACAGTCTTAGATAATATCATACATTGAGCCTGCAGTAAAGCTGTGATTAGCAAGGACTGGTTCTGCTTCGCAGCCCTGTGCAGTAAGTACTGTATCTTCCACTGCAGGAATAAAATAGTTGGAGGAAGAGGACGGTTAAATCTGCTAGATGGATCCTTCAAAAGCTTTGGGCCTGATGCTGTTTATTAAAAGGATCTTTTGACACTTCTTGCAGCTGTAGAAACATTTATGTGCTGTACGGGGCTGTGCTGTCAGCACTGAGAGGTCTGAGTCTGTGAAATGAAACTTGGCAGCAGCTTTAGAGACTTCAGCATTCCGGATCGCAGGGAACAGCCGTCACCAACAGCCTCTGAGCTAGCGTTCCAAGGGAGCGGGGAGGGGAGTCCCAGACCTCTCTTCTTGAGAATCTTGAATCTTTACTCCCTGGACATGGTGGGCCTGTACCTAAAGAAACTTGTCCTGCAGCTTGATGGAGAATTTAACAGATTTTGTCTGTAGGCTAGATTTACCACAGGCATGAACCAATGCATCTCCTTTAGCTGAAGTCGCACTGAGTGATGACTCTGTCCCTTTTCCTTTAAATAAATGTGAATTGTGATTCCTGGTCCCTAAGCAGCAAGCCGGGCTCTGACGCGGCTGCGGGGATTCCTTCCGTGGCCCCTCCGCAGTAGGTGACAGTCTCTTACCTGGAAAAGCCCTGCAAACCCTGTGCCCTTTATACCCCAGAGCCTCAGAATTGCTGGAGATGGGAAGTTGTTATGCTTCAGCAGCTGAGGAGTTGAAGGAGTCTCTGGGTATATGCAAAAAGCAATCAGTGCAAATTCAGACAGCTTGGTTGGTAAACTCTTACGGAGCTGCAGATCAAACCCATTACCGGAGGGCTGTTTATTAGCTATCATGTTTTGATAATTGTTATCATCATGTATTAAAGCCTTTGGTAAATTCCAATTTCCATCCCCTGCAAATTATGAGCACTGGTGCGTTAAGGTCTGATCTAGCTGTACGGAATTTAGATGGAAAATGGGTCGATGATAGGCAAAGTCCTTGCGTTGACGGGGAGCCCTGGGGAAAGAGGGGGTTCAGCAGGTCCTACCCTGCAGTGGGGACAAGCCCCAAGCCATTGCAGGCAGCTGCAAGCTCATCTCACCTTGATTTCAAGGAGGAAAAGCTTTTCTGGTACCAACAAGTGGTTTCCAAGCTGTGGACCCTACGTGGTCTCTGGAATTCCAGTAAGGGGGCTGCAGATCTGCCTGGTGCTTACGGCACTTGGTGATCTGTGATGGGTTCTGAGGGGAGCTCTCAGGTCAGGAGTATTTGGGAATTCGCTGCTCTCCATGTTTATATAAAAGATTTCCACTGACGTAGCCACAAGCAATGCAGCACCATGGCTGGAACTAATCCAGAGTGCAAATCTGCCCCGTATCTGGAAGTTTTTGTCACTTACGGTATGTTAGCAAAACCATGGGAGCAATTACTTTTGCCCAAAAATTTATATGATGAGTTTTGCTTTGTTGTGGTGAATTATCCATGAGCCATTTAAAATTTGATGACACTTGTATAGCATTTAAAGTAGCTCACAAAATAAATTCTGGTTTGTGAATTGGAGTGAGGGGTGCAGGCGCACATGTGGAAACCTGAGCTTGGATTAGTTGGTTAGCGCCGGCTGGCGCAGACACAGCCTGCTCTTTGTGCCGTTTGGAGTGCTACCAGTACAAACTTCTCACAGCAAAAAGACTTTTCTAGAGCAGCTTTAAAATGAATATCAAAAGATCCTTAGCTGATAGGCAAATAAAGGAATTATCTGTAATAGAAAAGACTTTTTCTTTTCCCTACTGAAGCATGGAAACTTGTTTTGCCGCTTAGTACAGTCCCATCTCCAAAAACTGCATGTGTTATTTGGCAAGTGCTGTCCAAATCTGATAATCTTGGCAATCTGTTGCTCTGAAATTCTCAGTTTTGTAAGATGGCGTTTGCAGAGTCGCTGTTGAAATCCCATCTGAAGGAAGTAACAGTCTCATAATTCCACCGCCCAATAAAACATATCAATGAAAGGAGGAAGACAGCTGGCAGACTGCGTTGAAATCTGCTTACAGCCCGGCTCCTGAGCACATCGTCCCTGCTTCCGAAGAAGCTTTTCAAAGTATGAGGGGTTTTGAATGGGATTAGCTGGGAACTGGGAACATGATCTTTGGATCTGCCTGGTAAACCCTTTCATGGCGACTTGGTCCCAGCTGGCGAGGACATCCGTCTGATGGCAGTGGCCGTGCAGGCTGCGGTGAGTTATAACCGGAGCTGCGGGGCCAAAGCATCGGCAAAGTCCCCGTGTCCAGCAGCCTCAGCTAAGGATGGGCTTTACTGCCTCGTCTCCAGCACCGCGGTCCTTTGAGAGCCCGTGGCAAAGGAGAGCAGGATGCTGCCATGCTGCAGAAGGGCGGTGTGCATTTCGGAGCAGTTTCTTTCTGGATTTGTCTGTGGCTCTGCTCTCCTCCCAGCCATAGGATATCAGCATTGTCTGCTCTGTCTGTCTAATCCAGCCATGTGAAGACAGATTGGCCTGTAAATGGGACAGCTGGGGTTCTCTGGAGCCAGGGAAGGGAGGCTGGCTGCTCTCGCTGGATATCTAACTCAGGGTTGGGTGACTCGCCTTGTGCACTGGAGGACCAGTGCAGACTGGATGCTCATTTAGAGGTGGTGGAAAAAATGCTAGCAATGATAATGACCACCTTCTGAACAGGGTCATTGCCTCAGGACTGTTTGGTATATTGGTAGCTAACACAACAGGCATCAGCGCTAAGACCGCTGTCTCCTGTTCCTGCTGTCCCCAGTAAATACTCTTCTAGTGTCCAAGTGTCACTGATGAACGTGAACTTGCTCTTTTCAGGCTTAATTTCTTTACAGACCAGGCAAAGGCTTGAGCCCTGGGTTCGTTTTTAGACTGAAAGCTGGACCCTGCAGAGGTCAGCGTCAGTGCCAGGCTCTCACCCAAAGGTTCCCCCGCACGCAGCGGTGTCCCTGTTGAGCACTGCGAGACCCCACAGGCCTGTGCTTCGCTCTCCTGTTTGGTCCCTTGTGCTGATTCTGCAACCCCATAGTGAAAATCAGCCCCCTAAAGTCCCCCATTGCCTGGTGCCAGCGGTCATGGTGATGGAGAACCTTTTATGGGGGAGTACATCTGTGTGGGGGAAGGTTTCGCCTCCATTTACAGTAGTCCAAAATGGGGTGTCAGCTGTAGGAGAAACTATTGGTCAATAAATTCTCCAGACCCTCTGCTCCTGTTTCTCTTGCCTGCTGTATCCCACTGCTGTGGCTGCTCAAACGCTGCATCAGTGCAAATCCTGACTCCATTGTACCTGCTGCTGCGTGGCTATTATCTCCCCATGGCTGTTACTGAGGCTTAAGAACTTGGTTTGTTTAGTCCCTGTGTCTGCCCTGCACTGTGACAATGTCAAGGATTTTTTGGTGATTTGTAAAATTGCCCATTCATAGAAATGCATCTGAATGGTTTCCATGGGAACGTGGAGCTCAGCTTGCTACACACTGGGAAATATGATTTGCATTTATGAATAAATATGAAATTCTGCTACTTTGGAGAGCCTGGGCTGGAAAAGGAGTGTCTGCTGGCTAAGAAGCAGCGTGTGAGGGGCAAGTGTGGGACCTGTGTCAGTGCAGCCAGCAGAAAGGCAATGTCTGAGCTCAGGCTGAGACCCGAGGACGGTCTGAGCCCTTGGGCATAGCGCGCTTGGAGCAGGACTCCTGATGATTTGAGAAGATTTGGACTTTTCATTTTCTAACCATGAGATTCAGCAATGAGTCACAGGTCTTATTGTCACCGCAGTGTTAGCTGGTGGGATGTGCAAGAGGCTGGTCTTCTGTATTGAGGGCACAAGGTCTGAGGTGAAGGTTTCTCAATTGTTTGTCAGTTCATAAAACCAGCCTGTGACTCAATAGAAAGCATGCTTTGCAGCAGGTTTGGAGATGGAGGAAAAAGAGCATTTTAGTCCTTTTAGTATGCAGTGAGGCAGGTAAGGAGCTTCCCTTGGAGCTGGAGTCCACACTGAGAATGGGAGCAATTTTAAAATATTTTTCTTAAGCTTTATGTTGGAGAAAATTAAGCGTAGCAGCGAATCCCTCAGGAAGGTCTTGTTTTATTCTTTAGAGGATAATGTCCATAGGACAGTAAAGAAGTCATGTCGCTTCATCCACACACTGACCAGGCAGCTTGACCTGAACTTG
Organism: Tetrax tetrax; assembly: GCA_009806455.1. Lineage (NCBI taxonomy): Eukaryota > Metazoa > Chordata > Aves > Otidiformes > Otididae > Tetrax > Tetrax tetrax. The sequence goes on from WHYT01017881.1 coordinate 290,133, forward strand.
CAGCTTGAACTGCATCCCTGACCTGGGTGAGGTGAGATGACTTGGGTAACCTTGTTGTGAAGATAAGCTGAGATGAAATTTGTCAACTCATTTTTACTTGCAAGTGTTTAACCGGTGTTGTACCTGTGTGGAGCTCTGCAGTGGGCAGTTCAATACACAGCTTAGCTGTGATCCTTACAGTCCCCTGAGGATTAGTGGAATTAGAAAGATAGTTGTAAATAAAAATTAAAAGGCAGCTGTAAATGTACAGACCCAATTCTGTCCCTGCTGTATCGCTGGGGTCTTGACGGAGATACGCCAGGGATTAGCTTTCCATTTCTAGCTTATTTCTGCACTCTCAGAGGATGGGCCTGAGAAACTGCTTCAAACTGACAAATTGTCAAATTGACTGGAATTCTCGCACCTTTTCCCTGTCACTTCATATGGTTTTATCTTCCTAGCAGATGACTCACTCCTACAGTTAAAGTTTGGGTAGCTCCAGGGCAGCCTTTTCCATGTGTAACCCCTGCGTGGCAGCGCTGCAGCCGCCGCGGAAAAATGTCTTGAGAGTGCTGGTCATCGAGTGTGGGACCCTTGTTGCACGGAAACTTTTTAGAATGTTGTCTTCCTCCTGTATCCTTGTCCTCCTTCTCTGACTGTCTCCTGTTTTCTCCATTTTAATCTTGCTCTTCTTCTCTCTCAACTCCAAATCACTTTTGTACCGTACCTGTCTGAGCCTCACCGCTCGCCCGTCACTGGGTCTGTCTGAGCTGCATCGAACCCTGGTGCTTGGTAACACCTGAGACCAGTCAGCTACCCCTGCTCCCAGCTCTCCATCAGACCGATGTGGAATGGTATTTTTCTGGCTTTACTAATTCCAGGGAGTGTTAAACTTGGAGATGAGGAGTGAAGCACACGATAGAGCATTTGTTAACTAGCAGCCATGTTAAAACAGGAGAATGATTTGCACGCTGTAACTGTTTGCTGCTTTTGATGAAATCTCTGATTTTCCAAAGAGGATGCTTGTGTAAGCAGGAGAGACGCGCAGAGGAATGCGCCACGGTCCTTTAAGGTCCTTTAAGCAGCAGAGACCAGCAGAGGGATCCCCCGGCCTGCTGCTTCCCTCCTTTGGGTTTTCCTTGCTTTGTTAGAAATTCCAGGTAGGACAGAAGTGAAAATGCAAAGTGACGGGACAGCATCCATGGTCTGCTGGCGCATCCAGGCCATGGGCAGCAGTCTGCAGGTGATGTTCCCTGTCTGGCCTGACCACCATCCCCTTGGTGCTCGGTGTGTTTGTGCCTGCTGGCTTTTACCAGCAAATCGAGCTGGGATCGATTTACCAGAAGGAGGGAAAGGCTCTCAAAGTCAGAGCGTCTGTTAGACGCTGTTGACCCTGTTAGAGCTGGTGTGGTGCCCACATGCCATGGATACCGTGCAAACATGGGAGTGAGGATCATTTCAGGAAAATGGAGTTTTATTTTCCATCTCTTCTCAACGCAGAAGAATTACAGTAACATGAGTCCTTCCGAGTGACAGCATAGCCCTCGTATGTGCTCGTGGGCTGGGTACCAAGTTCCTGCTCTGGAGCTGTGTGAGGGCTGGAAATAGCAAGTGAAGGCACAAACTGTTCCCTCAGCTCTTCGACTGCATCACAATTTCTGCAAAGGTCAGCGCCGTGATACCAGCCCAGTTCCCCTTCTATCGGCTCGGATGGTCGCTGCTGGCTTAGGGGGTGAAGCAGCACCCAGGCTCCCCGGAGCCACCGGCTCGCATCCTAGCAGGGCTGTTTGGAGCTGGATCCTGCTGTTTTCCTTTGACTTGTCTTTAAACGAGAACTTAGCCACCATGCTCCTTTCCCCTCGGCTGTGGTTACGGAGCAGCCAAGGGCATTGCACGCTGTGCAGCAGTGGGCTCGTGCTGGCACACGCGGTGACACATGCGCGCCGCCTGTGTACCGCACGTCCCGCATGGGAGTTGGCTTTCCAGTTGTGTGCCAGCCTGGGCGGGCTGCAGTTTTACACCCGCAAGAGCGAAGGGTTTGCTTTGGAGGATGGGGTGCCTTGAGAACCAGACAAAGTCACTGCTCTGTGACTTTTAACCGCTGGTGTGAGGAGGTCTGCACCACAGCCTTGCATTTGCCCTCTCTACCTCTGAGATGGAAGAACTCTAATTATTTTTGCATCACTTAGATCCTTTTCCAGAGAGCCATCTTGGAGACAGTTTTGTAAAATGGCTCCGCAAATCACGATTGCTGTGAACCAACCACTGTTTTCCTTCTGCAGCAGCACGGCTGTTTCAGGAATAGCCTGCAAAACTCTGAAATTTCCCTTGAAAAGCCATCATCAAACAGCCTGTCTCACCCTGGCATCCTGAAGACCACAGGCTGCTCCACATCTGGTGCACTTTGGCACCCTGACTGGTCTGTGGCCAGTTTTTGGTGTGTTATTTAAGACGCGTTTTGGCAACGTGACCCGTTTGTGGCTGTTTTTCTGTGTGTTGTTTGAACTTGCATGAAAACGCGTGTGATCTATTACCAGCAAAGCCCAGATGGGCCAACAGCACAATTTATTATCTCCTAAAACTAGAAAACAGCTCCTGTCTCTAAGGGCTTATCTCCCATCCCGTATCTTTAATTCTTCCGTCTCTCCTTGAGAGCATCTTTGCTTTTATCTTAAAACTCGTGGGTTCTGAGCCCTGGAGGACAGTTGAATACTTAAAGCAAAAGCTGCACAGCTCTGAAACCACCAGCTCTGTGTTATCCAGAAGAGGAAATTTTTAAATATTAGGACACATTTTCCTGTGATAGAGGCACATTCATTTGGGAGCAGAGAGTCGCCTCGCTGTCTAAATTATTTTTAGATTCATCTGCATAAGGTAAAAAGATAATCTGGGCCACGACTAGATTAGGAGGCATTTAAAATCTTGTAGGACCAAACAAGTGTATGTCACTACAGAGAGTAAATGGTTGGACATGGGTCTTTGCAGCAGCTTCTTCAGATTTCAGAACAGCTGAGCTTTTACTACTTCATTTCATTTTTCTTCTGTAGCTGCACAGAGGTTTGAGTCACTTTATCAATACCTGTCACAGCAATCGCCTCTTGGTAGCGTGAAAAAAAAAAAAAAAAGCCACAAAATAAAAAAAAAAGCCACAGTGGGATTTTGTAGCTGTTTTTAGAACTGCAGGCCAACTTTTCAAAGGCAAATGCTTTTGTACTTGCTGAACAGAGCAAAGGCAGGTGGGGCGGCAGGGATGCAGCTCTTGGAGGGATGCTTTACGGCGTGGCCCTGCCAATGTATTTTGGGGGAATTTGGCCTGTTTTGCCCTGCTCTGCTGGTGAAGTGCTTTCCTGACTGTAGGAATGTTTCTGTTGAGCAATGCGGAGCTGCCACTGGGATGAATAATTCATAGAGTAATGGCAGAAACTTTCAATGCTCCATCAGAGGGTTTTTTTGTTTGTTTTTTTTTTTACATTCAGGCTGTTGCCGACCTAATTTATGTAGAGGATGAACTTAGCCCATATGGACAGACAGGGATTAATTTAGTATTAGAAACTGCAGGGAACAACATGGTAATGAAATATTAAAGCCTTTTACCACTTGATGCTGCTTCCCATCCCAGCGAGGGCGCGTCCCGTGCTAGTTGTCCCCCCCCGGCACTGCGTTGAACACGTGGCTCGGTACCCGGAGAGCTGGACCCAGGCTCAGGGCTTGGGATCGCGTTCAGCTTTGCCACTGCAATGTTGAGGGAATTTGGAAAAGCTGCTTCGCTTTTCCGTGCTGATGCCACCAACCGCTGTGGATCACTTTGGTGGGAAGCAGGACAGCAAAGCCTTGCTCTGCAGGCACATGCAGAGACCTGTGCAGTGGGGTTACGCTCACGTGCTCCGCTTGTGGAGGTGTCTTCAGAGTTGGGACCGTAACGCAGCTCTCATTTGAGAAAATATTCATGCTGGTTTTATTATTCTTTGTGCCGCCGCTGGTGTTTTCAGGTGTTTGGATTTGTTTTCTTCCCCTGGTAGAATAGAATATGGCAAAGGACAGCCTGTTTTTGGAGCAGGAGGGACCCTCTGAGGAATGAGCGTCATGTCAAAGACGATTCGTGACAGCCTCACTCTTTCTGGTTATTTTCTGCATTTCCTTCAGTATACCTTTCACTGTGCACTGTGTGATTAACAGCTTTAATATCAGAGCCATATTTTGTTTAACTCCTAAATTGCTTCTGAATAAAGCTGCCTTTTATAAGACATGAAAGAAGACAAGGTGGATGACTCAAGGGGCTCCTGGGCCTTTTTGTACTCTGGACAGACTCCCGAGACCATGGAAGCATCACCAAGTGCCTACGCTGAATACGGCAAGCCATCAGCGTGACACGGTCCCTTTGCTCCCCGGAGCAGTACCAAGCTGTACTCTTATTTGTGGGGGGTGTTGGCCTGGCTGCTGCCTGCAGGTTACTTTGAACATAAACATGTTATTCTGAAGAAATTAGAAGAAGCAGAATTGCTGAAAATTTTCTTCTTTCATACAATTGCAGCAAAGGCTGAGATAAAATCCCCCGTAGCTGGCAGTGCGATGTTTGCTGGGTACGCTGGTTATTTTTTGATCGCAGATGTTAGTGCTTTTACTGACTGACGGTATCGGTTTCCTCTGGGGGTTTCTCTACACGACTTCCAGCAAGTATTGATGCTGCCTCCAGCCACTGCTGCTATATGCCCTTATTTTGTAATCTGTCAAAGGTACTGTCTGTTTTCTTGCCGACTGCGGGTCTCTGCTCCGACGTTATCCCTCTTACCTCCTGCCACCGCTCAGGAGTCTGCGCTGGGCCTGGGAATAGCTTCCCTGCCACATCCACTCAAAGCAAAGTGGTCTGTGCGTGTCCTGCGGGTCACAGGTATTTCTCCTCAAAGCTTGCGGTGGGTGGTGTGAGCTTCATGGACAGAACTTTTTCAGGTTGACACGAGTTTTTGCGGCCGCAGCAGCAGATCCTGTCGTACCCTGTGTGCTGCCCTCCAGCAGCCTCCTCGTGCTTCCCCTTGACCCGTTCTCTGAGATCGCGCAGCAAACTCGGCTCTTCAGCCTTCGCTCAGGTTTTCTGAAATGTGAGATGAAGCTCAGAGGAGAACAAGTAAAGATTTTAGTTGGTAAGATCAAAGCATGAACAATTCGACTCTTTCACTGGAAACCTGGAAACAAGCAATTACAAGTGCAATCAGTCCCAGATAATTGGGTTTTTTAGTTGTTTTGGTATGTCCTCTCCAATTTAAGGCCTTGCTGAGCTGCATTGTGGATTGGAGGGGGCTTCATGTGCTGCTTGCTGTTGGAGCAGTGCCTGAGAGTCAAGGCTTATTTTTTTTTTTTTCTTTAGTGCAATGTCTAGTAAAGGAGAATGCAATTCACCTTTTTTTTTTTTTTTTTTTTTTT